>JAXBDA010000258.1:0-99295 GCA_036023075.1 Gaultheria prostrata | reverse complement strand
GCTGACATTTTCACAAAAGGGCTAGGCAGCAAGAGTTTCCACCCCATTGTGTTCAAGTTGGGCTTGATTGATATCTTTGCACCAACTTGAGGGGGAGTGTTAAGTTGTGGGTGTGTTTGTATAATTAGTGTACTCCTAGTCTTATGTAAATAGATTAGAAGATTAGGACTCTTAGTGTAATTTGTTCTTTCACTCTCTTGTATAAGTAAAACGTAATGAGAATGGAACCCTACTTTTTGCCTCTCAAACAAATTGTCTGAGTTCACACCCTATGAATACAAAGCTTTTTCTCTTAATTTTTGTGTTGAATAATGCGTATCTTTTATGGTTCACCATGTTTTCACAGGTTGTTTTTACCCTTTTGTGGGGTTCAGAGCCTTTTTGTCTCTACTTCTGTGAAAAGTTCATCCATATGCAAATTGTTATGCACTGTATTTTTTGCTAGGTATTTGAAAGCGTCAAACTAAACCTGTGGTCTAACCCTGTGACCCTCCAGCAATCCAACTTAGGATACCGGTTTTGAACTGTCAAGGAAGCAAATTGTGCATATTATAAAGTTACCTGGTGCTTTGCTGTAATTTTGGTTTTAGAGATGTTCCCTTTCATCTTTTTCTAATTGGTCAGCTATTGTTACTTATCCGCCATATAAACAAGGGCAGATAGAAGTTTCTTCTAGCTGTTTTCATTTAGGGGGGGTGTTGATACAGTTTTTATAGTTTTTGACATTGCATCAGTTACTTCTGTTTTTTAAGTTGTATTTCTCTGTGAATTTGTATTGAATAGTTTACAACTCTTCTCTGGCAGAGCGCATATCAAACTGGTCTAACGTTGTTGTTGCATACGAGCCAGTTTGGGCCATTGGAACTGGAAAGGTTGCATCCCCTGCTCAGGCTCAGGAAGTGAGTTTCCCTCTCATTGGTTGTTAGTTCGTGTAGTTGTACTTATGGGGATTTTCACACATAGCTAGCATGTGTTTTAGTTTGGCACCAGTTACTAAGCTGTGATAAAAAGAAACTCTGGAATCAGTTTGAAGAGCCGTGCCAATTTGAGAATGTTAGCTTTATGGTGGGGTCCAGAGTCAAATGTCTGCTCCACTGGGTTTCTGTCTGTACGAGTTCGAAGTTTTGGGGGGATAGTTGTGATGGATTAGTATTGTAAGATACAGTTACGGCAATGTGGACATTAGTCACGTTGATATGAGTTGACTTTGCGTAAGAAAGAGAATGTTTAGCAGCTTCAAGATTGAAATGGTTACAAGGACTTGTTGCTTTGATCTTGATTAATCTTCTATGTTGACTATGTGGTTATTGGTTCTCCCACGATTTTATGCATGACGCTAAAACTTGTACCATGTTTTGTTATTTTTAAAACAAAAAAGGTTTTATCAGACTTTGGTTTTCTGTCATGAAATTCTTTATTTGTTCATGTTCTCCACTCATTCCTATTGAATACTTAGCAATAGAAGTACCTTTGAGCTCGGCTTCTCACATTTCACGCCCGCAAGTGTCTGTTTGGATGGCGCCTTGGTACTGGGAGGGCTATTCGTAGCTTTGGTTGGCAATTTGACACCTCCCATCCCCAAAAAGAAGAAAAAGGGAAAAGGGAAAGAAATCCTCTGGACTGTTAATCACTGTGCTGGGCATTCATCTTGACCATGCCAACGATTGATTGCTTAATATATTCATTATTTTCTTCCTCCTATGCCAGTACTCTCCTCTGCTATGCCATTTCTACGCTTTTTTTGCTTACCTACTTTGATTGCATCCATGATGTTCTTTATCCATGCTCTTTCATTTGTGACTTTTCCATATTTAGATTCTTGTCAGTTCAATTTTTTAGTATTGCGATGCATCACGCAATTATCTGGGATAATCTATCCATGGCACGTGGTGCATGTTTGTGTCAGGTCCATTTTGAATTGCGGAAATGTCTTAAAGACAATGTCAGTGCTGAAGTTGCTACATCAACCCGCATTATATATGGAGGTATTGTTCTCCTTTTGCCTTTTTTGGTTATTCAACCCCTGTTTATGTTCTGCAATATTGTTATATATACACTAATATGGACTACCTATCAAGATAAGTGACGTAATCACGTAACACAAATTTTCATCTAATCACAGAAATATGTTAGTCTATCTGTTCACATGATCCATGTAGGAAGTTCGGCTACTGCCCCTTTAGTTAGGAGTAATTTCATAATTTCACGACATAAAGTGTTGGTAATCAGCAGAAACCGAATTTGGTGAAGTCCAACTCCTTTTAAATTCATTCATGAGTGCATAGATCTTACTTCTATGTATATATTTCAGATCTTGGCGGAATTGAAGGTCCCAGGAAACCAATTCAAAACTAATGTTAATCGAGATGTTTTGGGATTGGATTTACTTTTCTAATCTATAGCTTACATAACAACTTGCCTAACCAGAAGGAAATGCATTACGCAGTAGTTTGATTCTGCTGTTTGGATGGTCACCCAGGAGCATGTTGATTTTAGTTGGTTGTCGACATTGATATATAGTTGATGCCTGCACTATTGTTTTCAATAACGAACTGTCTAAATCCATTTTAAGTTGGGGTGCCAGCCAAGTGATGGAGGGGGTTCCCCTTCATTGGTTGTGATTTCGACCTTTCCAATGTTGGATACTAGTTGAGTAACGATGCAAGTCATTAGTAAGTACGCGTGGGATTCGGTGGTGTTTTTTTGTGAAAATGAAACAAAAAAGGTGTCTAATTCCGCTGCCCTCTTTGATGCGTTTTTTATCAAGAGGACCGGCAATATGAAGTTATTGCCTATCATGTTACTAGAATTGGAGAGTTTAATGTTGCAACCCTCTCTATCTCTCGTTCTAGTGTCAATTTTCTCTCGTACTATACTTCAGGCTCTGTGAATGGAGCAAACTGCAAAGAACTTGCAGCACAGCCAGATGTGGACGGATTTTTGGTCGGTGGAGCTTCTCTAAAGGTACTGTTCTTGTTTCTTAAGTGATTGATGCTCGCTATTTGTTTGTTCTTTTTTAATTTGGTGGTTGACTCTCGCCTTTCTTCATTCGTATAACCCAGCCGGAGTTCATTGACATCATCAAGTCCGCAACAGTGAAGAAGAATGAGTGATATATGAAACCTGGTGACGGTAAAGCCATCCTTATAGATTCTCCCTAGAAAAGCTTTTTGAGCAACTTGAGTAATAATTTTCTGGTTGTCCCCAGAATAAACATTTTAATCAGCGAGGTTTGAGTAAATCAGAGATCTTCCCTAATTGTTCTTGATTCCATGTATTTAAATTTGAGGATTTGTTTGTCTTCTTTCTTTGGATGTGATGAGGATTTTAGTTACACCATGGACAAGTTTTCTATGGCGATATTTGGTTATTAGATGTAAGAGAGAAGGAATTCAAACTAGTGATGGCCATGTTAAAGATTGCTGGTGGCAATGGAGGATGCTTAAGTCATATACTTAAATCTGCTACTGAAGTCAGGAATTGACTTAATTCAGTTTTTAAGTCAATGTATTATGAGAGAATGACCTGTCTCGTAAGCAATAAACCAGTTTTGAGTTTAAGCTAGGAATTGGAACAAGGCTCACTTTGCTTATCCACTTATTCTCCCTCCTAATGTGCTGATACTTGTTTATGTTGATTAGAGGATGTTTATAATGGCACGTACTAATTTTCGAGGAGCACATAATGGTTTTTGTAATAAATGGCAGAATTAGTCAAAACATCTTTCTTGTGTATGGTTAAGAAGTAGTAAGAACTTACCATTGGACAAAGTCTTGATAGATTGTCATTATCTTATTCGACCCGTCGTCCCTTTTTTTTTTTTTTCCTTCAGAAACCATTCGATCCTTTTTTATGGTTTTCTGAATGGAGTGTGAATATCAATACCTTTTCAGAACACTATATTTATGTAATTGGATTTTAATCAGCTTTGGAAGCTTCTTTTGGTACTAAAGACAGGCTGTGAAGGTGTTCAAAAAAAAAGACAGGCTGTGCGTGTCTGTTCTTGGTGTATGCACCAGCTACTATGATTACGGAGAACAAACACAATTTGTAGCACGAATGGGTCAAGCGACAATATAATAATGACAATGGTATCATTCGTCTTACTACTACTTCTTCTTCTTGACAAGGCATGTACTCCCTCTGCCCCAATTTTATAGTTCCAGTTGATATTTTTTGTTGTTCCAAAAATATTGTCCCACTTTAAAACTAAAAGGGTAATTGTTAAGAAAATTTCTCTTTTATCCTTATATTTTGAAATTAAAAATATTAAAAAGTAAGAAAGTGTAATGATTGAAGGGTAAAATAAGAAAAACATGTTTTCAAAAGTACAATGATTATGTCCCCTTATTAAGTTGGAATTTCCAAAAGGGACTATAAAATTGGGACGGAGGGAGTATTTCGTTTAAGCGTTGTTTCAGAAACTAACTTATTCACCTAAATTGACTTATTGCATTTCACGAGACAAATCATTCTCTCTCAATATATTAATTCAAAAATTCAACTTAAGTCGGTAATAATTAGGCTAAGCTTCCCATTTTTAGCACCAATTGCTAAAAAGCCAATTTTCCATAAAAATGTTAAAAGTCAGTTTGTTGCCCATTAGTTAACATTTAAGTTGCTAAAAGCACCAAACGGAAAACTCACCCTAATATCTCTGGTAATCTATTGTTTTTGGCATCTTAGCCCCTTATATTTATTTATGAGTAAAAGGCTATGAAAACCTGCATTAGAGAACACACATATCAAACGGGTATTTTTCACGTTACTTAAAATGTTGGAAAATTAATGGTTCCGCCAATTGATAGCTTAATTTGGTTGACTTATTTTCTCTTACCATGTAGTCTGTTGCATCCTCAATTAAGGAATATATTATGGTGGACGAGACACTTGTGTTTTTTTTTTTTATCAAAAAAATTGGGAAGGGCAACTAGCGTAGCAACCCTTTGGGCGTGATCATAGGGGTCCCGACCTGTCAATGGAATGTCTGGTTTGAGCCATAGCTACTGTTCGTGAGGACAGACCAGCACCACCTAGGTACAAGTGGGCATAAGTGTGTAGCCCCACAATCCCTTGCCACTGGCAAGACTCGAAACCGAATCTCCCCTGAAAATGTGAGGAACCCTACCTACTAGGCTACCACCATCGATGGTGACAAGACACTTGGTTGATACTTGCCTTTGAAATTTAAGAAAGTTTTTCGGAAGGGGAGTGATATCACTAGTGGCGGCTCCAGGAATTTCGAACAGGGTGTTCAAAAATTACCTTAACTCCATTAGCTTTATTAACTAGCCATGTATACACACAACTTTATATATTAATGTGAATAATGGGAACAAATAATTCGAAAATATATAAGATGTCACAATTGCATTTTCTAGGTGAATTTATGTTTTAGGCCACACAAAATTAAGTGGGCTCATAAACATTAGTTTCTATTGTAGGAAATTGTGGCGAAAAGGTTTACACAGATTTTTATTTTTTTTACACGTGCTCTCATTTTGTAGGATATAGAGTTGATTATTGGTCAGAGAAAAGTCAGAGTACGAAAGCGGTAACAATAGACACTTTTTTCTCTATCTACTTTAAATTTTTATCACTAAGAGCGTGTATTTTTTTTAGTTAATATATTAGGTCTTCAATTATGAATTTTATGGATAAATGGATGGTCACAATAAATTATTAAGTGCTCAAACAAACCCGAGATAACTAGATTATTACCCGTATTAGAAAAATACAGAAAACAGTTTAGGTTGCTCAACTAACCTCTAAGCTATGGAGCCGCCTATGGCTTTTAAGTGTGTCATTTACATTGAATTGGTTTGAGAGCTGATTTTTTGGGTTAGTTATTCAAACTTTTTTAGGTTAGGTGTTCAAATATTTATGCTTAGGATGTTCAAATATTTTTAAGATGGGTGTTCAAGAAAGGAATAAACTAAAATAAAACCCGAAATATTACATGTATTCTAAACAAAAAAAATTGTGTAGGGTGATCAAGTGACCACCCATTAATCTTAGTAGGGCTGCCTATGGATTTCACACACCCGAAATCAACGCACACCCTTTTTTTTTGGTCTTTTAGTGAAAATTTATATGTAAAAATTTCACTAAAAGACAAAAAAAAGATATGAGTGTCAATTTAGGGAGTGTGAATATCAATACCTTTTCAGAACACTATATTTATGTAATTGGATTTTAATCAGCTTTGGAAGCTTCTTTTGGTACTAAAGACAGGCTGTGAAGGTGTTCAAAAAAAAAGACAGGCTGTGCGTGTCTGTTCTTGGTGTATGCACCAGCTAGCTCAAGTGTATCTGCTTTGGCTA
This sequence comes from Gaultheria prostrata, assembly GCA_036023075.1. Taxonomy (NCBI): domain Eukaryota; kingdom Viridiplantae; phylum Streptophyta; class Magnoliopsida; order Ericales; family Ericaceae; genus Gaultheria; species Gaultheria prostrata. Next base: position 92,972 of record JAXBDA010000258.1, on the reverse strand, counting down.
GCCCCCACCTCTGTAAAATCATCACAAAAACCCCCCGTTACTTCCAATTTTTGCTCATTGCTCGCGCTTTCGTTTTTCGTTCTCGCAAATTTCAGTATAGTTTAGAAATTTTCAAAAGTTGTTTCCACGTTTGTGTGTGCGCTTCTGTTCATATTCACACACATTTTAGTGTAAAAGTAGCAGTATTTTCTTTCTAAAAAAATAATACTAACTCCATCAATATTATATAGCATCCACCGAATACTATAACTGGAAGCCATTCCAAAACGGTAGGTCTTTAAAATTCATTTTGACGGAAGTAGAAGAAATCTAATTAACATATATTGCAAACAATTAAAATAAGGCTAAAATACTTTTCTTGACCGGGTATATGTTGTGATGCTTCTTTTTTTTTTAAATTATAGTAGTGCGACCACAGTGACGTCTTAAAGTGGCAATTAGTATGATTAATTTTTATTTTTGTGATTACAATAAGTTATTCGATTGGTAGAGCCTTCATGTCACGATTAATTAATTTTGTCATGTCTCGCCGCCTCCTTGTCTCTCAAATGAGCCAAGCCGTCTACTAAGCCAAGCGGTCTCTCAAATGAGCCAAGCCGTCTACTAAGCCAAGCGGGTGAGTGTCTATTTAGGTGGGTATTAGAAGTTTTTTTTTTTTTTTGTTAACCATACACATATCAGTCACCAGATGTTCAATGGATATAAAAGCCAAATACAGCACATGTTTAAAGGACACTACCAGTCCGATGATTCAAACTCCAACAAAAAAACTGAAAAAAAGAAAGATAAAAACTGCAAAAAAAAACAGCGACAATAGTGAAAAATCAACAAGTTCATTCAAGATTGGATTTTGTGTAGGTAGATCCGCAAGAAGCTGAAATACGTGTCCCGCCGTTGGTGTTGAAGCCGCATCGTTACTACGTCGCAGTCGAATCCGACTACCGCCACATTCAAGAGACTGATGGAAGCCAGAACTCAAATCCACCACGGATTGGTTATTTTTACTAACGCATTGGTGTAGAAATTACTTCTAAAAATTGTGTGACAAACACTTAACTATGATTTGCAAAAAAAATAACTGAACAGTAGCTACAACAATTTGTGGAAGCATGCCAAGAAGCACTAAAAATTGTGTTGCATTCGCATCACTCAATCAGTGGCGGATGCAGGATTGCAATTTTTGCCTAGTTTACTGAGACCACTCTTCAGTAATTTTTACAAAAAAAATCTAAAAGTGTACTAAAAATATGTAGAAAATTGGGGGAGTGCAGGGGCCGAACACCCCCCTTGTCCGCCCCTGCACTCGATAAGAGTAGTCTTGACACAGGTGCGGTAAAAATCCGATTATTTAGGGATGAAAATCGATCATGCTCTTATCCATATATGAATGAGTTGATTGTTTACAATGCTTCTTAAAAAATATTTTAAACACATTGAATGGCTCCGATTATTTACATGAGATTTTATAATGTGTCCCACACAAGGTTATGTACATTTGATGTACACCAAATGGTGTACCCGTAGCATTTTTGTGGTCATAAAATACAATTGAGATTTTATTTTGTAAGAATGAAGTTTGTGCTGAAGTCCTCCTAAAATCTTATTAAGGTAGGAGAGGAGCAGATGAGAGACGAGAGGTTGAGTCCCTTTCCTTAGGGTTTTTTTTTTTTTTTCGTCATTTGATATACATCAGTGGGGGGTTAGCGGGGGAGTTAGTAAGTTAGTACATATGGGAACTAGAAGTTATCCATAGTCCTAAACCCCAAATGCCTCTGCCGAGGCTCGAACCATGGTCTCACTTGTGGAGAATCAGGAGATAACCGCTAGACTATAAACCTAGATCTGGAGTTCTAGATTTGGTTCTAGCTCTTGAATTAGGTCGGTTAGAACGACGGTTCATGAGCTCTTCGGCAGTGATGGTAGTGCTGGCGATTCTCCACCCACCCCCACGAGTAAGAGTGATGTGCCCAACATAGGAGTTGAGTGGCTTAGAATTGAGTATTTCTTCTTCTTTTTTCCCTTGTATTTTGTCAGGATTATGCTGTGGAGTTGACAGCCTTGGGGAAAAGGGAAAAAAAAAACGGTTAATTGTTCTACGGTCCAGAAGTGACACTTTTTATTGGGTTATTTAGTTCATGCTAAAGTTTTATAAGGTCTAAGGTCCATGAATTTTTTATTTTTTATTTTTTTTAAAGATTTAGGCACTTTCAAAGTGTACCCTAGGGTTTAGGTTTTAGAGTGCACTATCCTATTGTAGGGTTTTAATGGTTTAAGCACTTTCATAGGATATCCTAGGATTTAGACGCTTTCATAGAGTACTCTAAGATTTTAGGCACTTTCATAGGGTACCCTAGAGTTTAGGTTTTAGGGTGCACTTTTTTATCATAGGGTTTTAGTGGTTTAGACACTCTCATAGGGTACCGTAGGATTTTAGGCACTTTCATAGAGTACCTTAGGGTTTTAGGCACTTTCATATGGCACAAACTTTTTTTGGTAAGGTAGAAAAAAAAAAGGACAGATAGGTTATAAATTTGTTTGGTGGATTAATGGAGTTACAGATCCTTTACCAAATACTTTTGAACAAGTCTCCAAAAAAAAAAACGTAAGAGGAGTATTTGTACTGAGCAATTAATCCATGGTATTGATGTATCGTCACGTGGTTCCCTAACACCTTTATCCATCATACATTTTAGTGGGACCGTGGAACACTACGTGGTGATGCCTCAACCCCCGCATCCAACACTTTCATAGGGTACCTTAGGGTTTTAGGCACTTTCATAGGGCACAAACTTTTTTTGGTAAGGTAGAAAAAAAAAAGGCAGATAGGTTATAAATTTGTTTGGTGGATTAATGGAGTTACAGATCCTTTACCAAATACTTTTGAACAAGTCAAAATCAGCACCCGCATCCACCACACATTATAGGGACGAAATTGGTTCGGTTTCAATCGGTTCAGTGTGATTTGTTCCAAGACAAAATCAGTTCGGGGCATGACATTCTAGGACCGACCCCGACCAATTTTAAATCGGTTTCGGTTCGATTCGGTTCGGGATTGAGTTGGCCCGATCGGGGATTTCGGTCTTATCAAAATAATTATTTTTCTATATTCCAGGACCGAAACCAACCGACCACGGACCAAAAACCGAAAATTCTGGCCTATTTTTTCGATCGGTTCAGACATGTTGGTTATTTTTTCACCCCGACTCATTGATATCTCTTTCTTGATATGGTGACCGGTCCAAGACGAGCTCAGCCGGCCTAAAAGGCAACGAGCTCAGCCGTAGAAATTGCATCATCTCGCACTCCATGGACTCCGGAAATGCTAGTATTTGGTTTACTAAATTCTTAACTACTCCTTTCTTTGGGTAAATTTCACTGACCTCCCCTGAGATTTCTGACAAATGCAGAAACTTCCACTGGAGTTTCGGAAATATCACAAACCTCCCTTACTTTTTCTGACAATGGTAGGATTCCCCTTCTGTCATTTTTTTTGTCAAACAGAATTAACTTGTGGAATGAAATGGTAAAACTACCCTCATATATTTCTTTTCCGATCTGTTGCCCTATTTCCAGGAAACCCAACCTCAAGCAAAACACTCTTTCGTAATACTCACACCACTCTCTCTCCTGACCCACTGGCCACTACACGCCACATCCCCATTACTACAAATTGCCTTTCAATTTCACCTCCACTCCTCCAACGTCCCACCAAAGCCAAACCCATTTTCAAAAAAAAATTCACACAAATTATTCACTTCTTCGTAAACATGGTTGTTGATTGGGCTTTTTGAGAAATCAAAGGTGAAAATAGTTGCTACTGACTTGACTCACAACTCAAACTCAAAAGCAACAAGCTCTTTATTTTTGCGGTAAAAGTAAACCCAGCTCTGTACTTCCTAGTTCCTACAACGACCCAAATTGGTTTATATCAATTTGTATATATATCCTTTTATTTTCTAATGAACATTAGCTCAGATTCTAACTTTTTTCCCAAACAAGCTATGATTATTTGTCTGTCTTCCTCTTATTCCTTTTCCCGAAATCTTAATCCCATGCAATCAAACCCGCATATCCGACTTGTTATCGGTTTTGGTCCTTGAGTCACCAATTAAAATAAATGTTTCCAACTAAATTTGAATCAAATTGTTATAGTACAAAAAAATAAAACAAGCATAGCCCAATTATAGGAGCCCAATATATAGTACATATTTAAGGATAGTGGTTGCTTGGCATTTGATTCAACGTGGAAACACTAAAAACTTAAAGGAATCAGACGGCTCCTTTTTTTTTCTTTTTTTTTTTGCATACAACTTTTTATCATAGAGATGCTGTGTATTTTCATCAGCGCTGGATGAAAATTCTAGAGTCGCCCCCTACTAAGATGGGTTTGGTTTTGGTAATAATACAAAATAGTGCGATCAGAGAGAAGGAGCATGGAAGAGATAGGAGGCGCTTAAAATTCAATTTTTCAATCAATTGTAGTATATGCATATATATAAAAAAAAATTGTATCGCCGTTCAAAAAATAAAAAAAATTCTCAGTGCATGTGTTCTTTTTTCCTTTTTTGGGTGAAAATATGTGTTCGCATATATGTGTAAATGGTCTATAATCTGAAGACAGGGAGAGGTGAGATCCATTTATGGCATTCATGGTCGTCTGGTTAGGTATTTTATAAATTATCCTTTAGCTGTTTAGTTGTTTCTAGGAACGAAGTTTAATCGATTGTTAATAAAGAAGAGTATAATATTGCTTGAGGGTGTAATTGTCATTTACAGCTAGACTTAACACCGTTAGGGCTGTATATTAACAGAAGGGGGAATCCTAATATTGTCAGCAAAAGTAAGGGAGGTTGGTGGCATTTCAGAAACCCAAAGGGAGGTTTCTGCATTTGTCAGAACCTCAGGGGAGGTCAGTGAAATTTACCCCCTTTCTTTTTACTAGAGGCCGGGGCACACGCAATGCGTGTGCAAGTCGAATATTGATTAAAAAAAATGCACAATATGCGCAAAAGATCAAACAATAAGCCCAAAGCTATTGTGCATATCTTATCAAAACTTGCACATGCATCGCATTCCCGGCCTCTAAATTAAAGTACTATAAACTTCAAGTCAGAGGCCGGGGTAAAAATGCTATGTGTGCATTTGGGAAAAAAATATGCACAAATGATTTTGGCTTAGTGTTTGGTCGCGTATGCATTGCATTATCTTTTATTTGATAAATAAACAACAGTATGCATAAATAATTAAATATCACATCAAATAAAATGTTTATGCTTTTTAATCTCTGTGCAACTTATTGTAACAGATTACATGTGATCGATATATCTATTACCATATTAACACCGTCACTGTTGCTGCAATCTGATAAATCCATTACCATGTTAGTGACGTTACTGCTGCTGGTTTTCCAACAATCAAGTACCTTTATAAGCACTCTTCTATCAAAACCCAATGCAAGTAAGTAAAGAAAACCACCGAATTCAATAATATTGAAGGTGGTATCTTAGGGATAATTTTAAATGAGACTCAAATGCATCACGACTACCAGTTTTTTTCATTGTGAATTTCAATTTGGGTGTGATTTCAACTTATCGAAAGATAAAAATAGCATAAAAACAAACAGAGTCTCATAAAATGGCAAGATAGTTGAACTTTTAGTATACATCTTGCAAATGCCTGTATACACCTTAAAAATTCACACTTTTTGGAGAGAAACAATGCAATAATTCAGCCATTATAATGGGGGAAATCAAATATATTACTACCTCTCACGCAGCCTCAGTGCTTGCACCATTCACAACAGTTGCAATTGTACTGTCCAACTGTTGGAACAATTGCTCGAAAATAAGAAACTTATTACCTCAAATCTGTGTACGAAAACAGATTTGAAACCGAACGGAATAATGGCTGTGATTGGGTTGAGTCGCGGACTAGGTCGCTCTCTTTAAGACGTTTCGCGGCTCTGCCCAGATTGTGCAAGCAGTTCAACACACCACGCCGTCCCCAGGATAAAACAGCCCAGAAATCACCACATCTGTCTTGGTTTCCTCTGCACCGAAGAAAACCGACTACAAAACACTATTTCGACCTTCTTGCTTTCTGAAAACAATGTGTAAGAGAGTATTGTTTTTCGGGATTAAAAAACAATGGAGTGGGGCTCCCTTTTTATAGCAAAAAATTGGAACGGTCAAAAATTAATTTTTGAAAATTGTATCAATTAGCACCCTAATTGAATCAATTAGCGAGCTGATTTAAAACACGTTCGGTTTTGACATCAAAAATGGTTTATCAGGTTCCCCAAATTGGCCTGGACCTCGGCCCATTTCGTGAGCGCGCAAGATCTCACTTGGGTTCTAGCCACAGTCGTAAGTTTATTAAAGGGTTGTGATATATAAACCCTTTGAAGTTCTTTCAATTACCCAATGTGGGACAAAAGGTTTTTCTTTGTTTTGGAAATACATAACCCAACACCAACTCCTCAAAAACCTCGATGGATTCCTCTCGCGACAAACTACTCTCCTTAAAACTAATGCAGACGGGGCAAAAATCCACATGAATATATAAGATCTCTTCGGTCTTTTGACAAGCAAAAAAAATAGATATAATCTCTTCGGCACTTTTCGACTCTTCGAAACCACGATCAGTTCTCGTCGAGAATTGTGCACGCGGTGGAAGAATCTGCACAAAAATCTGTACCGACAGAGAACTTTTGACATCTAGAACAATTATTGCCGAGCAAATATGTATGCTATCAGAGTGGGAAGAAGGAACTTGACTTCTCAGCTGGCTTTCGCGCGTGAGAATTTTGTCATTTGGAAACCTTCGAAAAGGATTTCGTGGGAATTCACGCGATGATTCAAAAGTGTAAAAACTCCTTGCAGAAACGTTTTTTGCTTCTGAAGAAGTAAGGTAGTGGGTGGAGAAGTTAGGGAAGTTGGGGAGAGATCATGGGAGGTGGTTACTGGGAGTTGTGGTTGAAACCAAAGGGAAAAGGCAGAAGAAGTGGCCTGTGGGACGTGGCTTTACATGGGTGTGGGGACGTGGGTGCTAGTTATATTGGCGTGATGTTACGGTTTTACCCAAATAGTTTTTTTAGTTCGGAAGATTTAGAAAACATTTTATTTCAGAGGCAAAAGAGGAAAACACTTTTGTGACAGATTTCAAAAAAAGAGAACACCAAACTGGTGTTCTCCCTTTATGTATTGGAATAGTTACTCTTTTTTCACGAGTTCTGATCATTTTGACTCGGTTCATGAGAGAGACTGTAGGGTTCACAGTTTAGAGACAGAGAGCTCTGTCCTCAAAGTGTTGGAGTGTTGATTTTATTTGCATTTCGATGTAATTTTGAACTTTTTATTTATAATGTTTGTAAAGATTTTAAAAACCTTGTGTAATACTCCCTCCGTTCCAAAATATTGGTCCCTTTTGGGCAATCGTGTCATTCAAACAATTATCTATATTTCACAATCTATAAAGTTTAATAGGATTTTAAAAATTTTGTATAATAAAACTAATTGAGATCTATCAAACAAGATACATATTGGATATAAAAAATATTATAAATTAGAAAATATAGACGATTTTTTAAAAGGTCCCAAATAGTGAAAAGGGACCAATATTTTGGAACGGAGAGAGTACTTTATAATTCCTATCAAATAAAATTTACTCTTTATTTCACATAAAATACGTTATCGATTAAAATATATAAATACATAAATTACATTGAAATCCGAACTTAACCGACTGTTTGGAACCGAGGGAGCATATAAAGTTTGGCCCGCGAGTGACTAGCCCGCCATTAATGCCATTTTCCACACCCACAACTTCCTTCTCTCTCTCTCTCTCTCTCAACTTGCAATCAGCAGTGATGATAAATCAAAGCTGAATTCTTAAAGATACATCAATCCGACCTCTCTCTCTCTCTCTCTCTCTCTCTCTCTCTCTCTCTCTAACGTAAGGCCGTAATTCAACGTCGGACTCTCAGAATAAGAGGTGTGTGTCTGGTTTGATTACCTTATAATTTGTAAACCCAGCTACTTTTAGTAGACGATGACAAGCTGTATATATAGTTTTAGTTTTTTCTCTCTCTCTCTCTTTCCCGTTTTTCTTCCTCTTTTGACACCCAGATCTACTTTTTGTTTTTTCTTGAAGTTGTGTGCAGCCGATTCGATTCGGACGATCCGGCGATAGAGAAAGACCCAAAAGGGTTGTTCGTTTTATTCGGGTTGGTATCGAATGGGAATTTGCTTAAGTGCTCGAATCAAAGCTGAGAGCCCTTCTCACACTGGTACAGACTTCCCAGAAAAAACTTCAGATTTTGTTACTTTATTTGGTTACTACTGTTATTTATTGGAATATAGTACTAATATAGTGTTGTTTTCTGTTATTGTGACTGTTAATTAGTTTGGTTCTTATCAACGGCTTTCTTTCCTTTTCTGGGAATTATATGTCCGGGTTTGATTTTTATGACTTTTTAAAAAAGATTTTGTTTTATAGGATTCGATTGCTAGGTTGGGTTTTGCATGAATTTATGGATAGGGTTAAACACCTGCAGTTCCCCAAATGAATGATTTCACTTTTTTGGCAGTTGTGGCGTGCTTTATAAAACAGTTGTGAATATTTTTTAATCCTTTTTATAGGGTTCAACGGCTGAGTTGCTGTTTGATTTTGGCAGATTAGAACACCTGGAGTTTCCAAAATAACAGTTTCACATTTTTTTTGTGTTTTGTGCTTAAAAAACTCTTTTATTTTCTCTAGTTTTTTTTTTTACGGTTGGAGTTGCTGATTGAGTTTTGTTTGATTATGGATAGATCCAAACGTATTGTATATCCCTTAGGATGGGTAATTCCAACAGCTTAATAGTGGGAGGATTAGCGATGCTACAAGCCCAAAGTATTGTATATCCCGTGTTTTTAAGATTGATTTATCCAATCAATCTGTAATCCTTAATAATTGTTGTGTCCTGATGTTTTGAAGGACTTCTCTAATCCAACCAATGGAAGATGTCTTATGTTTTTTTTCATCTTCTTTATTTTTCAACCTTCATGTGTCGTTAGTTGGTATTATAGTCCATTAAAAGAGAGGCCGTTGTCATAAATGGAACTGTGACAGCTAATACATGTACAATGTCTTCTTCAGGAGAGAGTTCAAAATGCGTTAGCTCAGATGTGAATGATATTAGTCGTTCGAGCAGTAAATCCTCATCATGTTCTGTGCCTCCAACTCGTAGCGAGGGGGAAATCTTGCAGTCCTCTAATTTGAAGAGTTTCAGTTATGCTGATCTCAAGATGGCCACAAGGAACTTCCGTCCGGATAGCGTTTTAGGAGAAGGTGGTTTTGGTTCAGTTTTCAAGGGTTGGATCGATGAGAACTCTTTTACAGCTTCAAAACCTGGGACTGGTATGGTCATTGCTGTGAAGAAGCTTAATCTAGAAAGCTTCCAAGGTCACAAGGAGTGGCTGGTAAGTTATTTCATTTGTTCATAGTTAACTACCATACCATTTTATTCATCTTTGGACAATTTCCGTCAAGCATGCAATGGCGTTTCTTTGGTATTAGCATTCATGAGAACTGGAATTTTTTGGTTGAATACCCATGTACCACACATTTTTGCACAGAATAATTCATCAGTCCTCTTGAAGGATTGAGCAATTAGCATGCTTGCTTGAGTTGCTTACTTGAAAACAGTGTTATCTCCTCTATTTTTTCCCTGTTCTGGTCCTAAGATTTCTGTAGCAGATTTGTAACCAAGTATGTCAAAACATTGATGCGTATGTGTTATGAATCTATCTTATTATTGGTCCTACAGGCGGAAGTGAATTATCTGGGGCAGTTTTATCACCCTCATCTTGTTAAACTCCTTGGATATTGCTTGGAGGATGAACACAGGCTTCTGGTGTATGAGTTCATGCCGAGGGGTAGCTTGGAGAATCATTTGTTCAGGAGTGAGTAGTTTCTACCCAAGATTGGGCTCATGAACTAAAAAATTTTGTATGGAAAAACTGTAATGAGTTGTCAAAATTATGCATAACAGGAGGTTCTTACTTCCAACCTCTTTCTTGGAAACTTCGGGTAAAGGTTGCTCTTGATGCTGCAAAGGGACTTGCTTTTCTTCACAGTGCTGAAACGAAAGTGATTTACCGGGACTTCAAAACTTCCAATATATTGCTTGATTCGGTACATGTCTGAGAAACATATTTTCTTTCCCATTCATTGTTTGATTCATCAAGGCTAGTATAATGTTGGTGATTCTGATAGCTTTTTTCAATCATTTAATGTCAGAATTACAATGCAAAGCTTTCCGACTTTGGGTTGGCTAAGGATGGGCCAACTGGTGATAAAAGCCATGTCTCTACTAGGGTCATGGGGACTTATGGATATGCAGCTCCAGAATATCTAGCCACAGGTATGACTCAATGACCTAACCAGCACCCTTGGTATTCAACTCCTTCCCGTCCTCTAGGTCAGGGAATTCTTTCTCCTATTCACTTGCTACAAGAATTTCTTATTCCTCCTGTATGTGGGGTTATAGGGTAAGGTCCACCAGTTCCCAACTTTGTGTTCTTTGTTCACGCATTTCTAAAATGGTCCAAAAAGAATAACTTGCAGAGTAGGGAGTGAGTCAACCGTCATGGGGACTTATGGATATGCAGCTCCAGAATATCTAGCCACAGGTATGACTCAATGACCTAACCAGCACCCTTGGTATTCAACTCCTTCCCGTCCTCTAGGTCAGGGAATTCTTTCTCCTATTCACTTGCTACAAGAATTTCTTATTCCTCTTGTATGTGGGGTTATAGGGTAAGGTCCACCAGTTCCCAACTTTGTGTTCTTTGTTCACGCATTTCTAAAATGGTCCAAAAAGAATAACTTGCAGAGTAGGGAGTGAGTCAACCGTCACTTCTTATTTTTGGATATTTTTGTTGTCTGTTTAGCGATGCATTCACGTTTTCCAATATCGGGTGCAGATGTATTTCTATTGCTAGGTATTGATTCCAGTTGCCTCCTTTCCTAGGTCACTTGACTGCCCGGAGTGATATATACAGTTTTGGAGTCGTTTTACTCGAAATGCTATCCGGCAGGAGGGCAATGGACAAGAATAGGCCATCTGGGGAACACAACCTGGTGGAATGGGCCAGACCCTATCTTGCCCACAAACGTAAAATCTTCCGCATCCTAGACAGCCGTCTCGAGGGGCAGTACTCTTTGGATGTAGCCTATAAGTCAGCGAACCTTGCACTTCGATGCCTGTCCCCAGAGCCCAAGTTCAGGCCCACCATGGATGAGGTGGTAAAAGAATTGGATCAGCTTCACGATTCGACAAACGGAACAAGAAATACTCGTGGCGATCAAACCACTGGGCCAAGGCATCGGAGACGAAGCGCTGATGACGTTAGCAAGGTAAATGCTGCTGCTGCTGTTGCTTATCCCAGGCCATCTGCTGCCCCGCTCTATACAAAATGAATCAATCTGAGCTTTTGACAAAAGTAGGTTCGTATGTCAATAGCTTAAATTCATAGTGGTTTAGCATTGACATGAAGACTCGGTATTGATGCATCTCTGTGTAATGAATGTACACAGTTGTTTTGGCTAATATATGCGAAATCAAACCTTTCGTTGACCCAGTTTGTGAGCACTCGACGAATTGTCCGGCTGGGTTATGTGTTACCGAATTGCGAACATGTTTGTGCGCTGTAAGTTGCAACACTGAGTAAGAATTCAAGTGCTTTTTGCGTAGTTGAAGATGGCTCATTATTCTGTCTAGGATTCTTCCCCCACCCCACCCGCAAAGTCCCCAAGTGTCTGGTTTGTTACCGTGTATTACTCTGTAATATGATACTGGTGCTTTCTTTTCAGAGAATGGGTAGAAGTTATAATAAAATCGTGTACCAGTATTACAGTAGTGTAGAGAAATTGTTGGTTGTTTGTGTCGATTCAAAAGCATACTTTTTCTTAACTCCGTACAATGTTTTCATAGGCATTTTACCGTAGTCTTTTGCTGTAGGTTTTCTGCACTATATTATTATGGCCCAGTTGGAGAGTCGTGAAATTCAAGTCATAGAACTTCAAGCAGTAGGGACCGAAGTCAAGTCTTCGTTTGTTTTTGATGTGGTTCGGTTCGTGGTCAACACAAGCAAAACCACGTAAGAATCACCGAGTATCCGGGGACCGGGACCATGGAATAATACACTGCGTGTTCAGAGAGTTTGATCAGCTAATAAGCGAGCTGGTCCCCAAATACATGGTCCAATAATTCTCTCGTTGGATTTTCTATACACAGCATTTGTGACTTATGAGTGGTACTCACTTCTAAAGTTAACTTTAAAGAATAAACTTCTATCAGCTTTTTGCCATTATGTTATTTTAGTGGACTTGTTCTTTCCCATATGCCCACTTCTGGATATTTTTAGGCAATTCATTCTGGGTCCATAGACCATATTATTTGACTAATCTTTTTGAATTTGACTTGGTGTTTACCAACTTTGTAGGGGGGGTACGGTAGTTAGTCATCTCTCAGCGAAGGTTCGAGCCAACTTTTTAGCAGTGCTTTCAGTGTCGTATTTGCATTTTCCTGTTTTGCCAAATGCAAATGTCTTATGTGGGTTTCCCTTATGAATTTGAATTCGACACACGTGTCCCAGATCTTTTTCCTGGGAACCAAGTCTTGGTGTTTCCAATTTCAAATTTGCGGTTGTCCCTTAGTTTCATTGTACCATCACCAGCTAGCAATCTTCGGAATTCTTCCATGGTTTTTGCTCGAGAATTTTTTTGATCAATTTCACCGCTATTAGACCTGAAATTTAATTCCAATGGCCGATAGGTTGATGGGTTCAATATCGAACAGAGTGTAGACCGATTGAAATGAATAGATCAGAAACCTATAAGAGGAACACAGTCGTTATTGTATAGAGAATAGAAGTCCGTTGAGTCGGTCGAGTGGTAAGGTGTTCAAGTTGGTTAGGGATTTGGCATCCTATTTTGCAGGAAAATTTTGATACCCGTTCAACCCCATCTCATTGACCGCGCTGCCTGAGACTTTTGGACTGTCAAGATGTACGCTCGGTACCCGGTCACCCCTACCCGCTCGGCACACAAATTCTTCTCGTGATGCCCAGTTTAGGAGTACCTTAGTTTCACCGCAGAACTACAATTTCTCTTTTGCTAAAAAAAGACCTACACCTTCTCCGACTAAAGCTATTCTTTTTCCAAGAAAGAAATGACAATTGAACCTAAAACAATGAGGGGAAATTGATAGTTTCGGGGTCGTTCTCGTACAAGTCCCAAAAATGATACTCCCTCCGTCCCTTTTTAAATGTGTTACTTAGGAATTCCAATTATTTTTCTCTCACATTAACTTTTACAACTTTTACATCTATTTTCCATTACTTACTCTTATCAATATAATAATACCCACTAACTTTTTAAAAAGAAATCTACTTTTAAGGGCAAAATAGGAAATGTACCCACTAACTTTTCAAAACACATATTTATTAAGGGACGGCCTAAAATGGAAATGTACACACTATAAAAAGGACGGAGGGAGTATATGTTTAATAAAAGTCTCCAATTAGGCTCCAACTCACTCACGTGGTGTGGGCTCGCGGTGTGTGAAGCCCACACTACGTGAGTGTGTTGAAGCCTAGTTAGAGATTTTTGTTGTACATGTATCACTATTCTTCAAGTCTTATTATGATGAGCCTGAATGAAGGTATAATGTAGACAGGTAATGTTAAAGCAAGTTACAATGAGCATGAAAGGAGGTATAATGTAGACAGGTCATGTTAAAAGGAAGTTCCAATGGTGGCTGGAAAATGACTATAGCTATTTATATAATTTGGTATCAAAAAGTGGTTATGTGCCAAATTTTTTTACCTTCGGATTTAATTTTGTTCGCCCTCTTATAATCCTCCCTTTTATTGGTTGAAGTAATGTGGATCCGATAAAAAGTGATGGTATTCTTACCAAAAAGTGTATTGTAGGGGTGTGTCCTACCTCATTTCAACCAATAATATGGAGGGTAATATTCACCATCTTTTAAGGACAGTGAACAAAATCGCACTCCCCTCTACAATTTTTTGGTTTCATAAATTAACGTACTTTCCCTCCACCTCATTTTCCCCTACTTTCTCAACCCCACAATTCAACTGCTACATCTGTTCCAATGTTTGTCTGGTCTGCAAAACGAAGACTTGAAAAAATCCAATTTTTTTAAAGAAAAATTCAGAAAGAAACTAATCCAGGTTTTTTTAAGAAAACTTCAACTACTACCACCAGCAAGATTCACATATTCTGGCCAGTTTCCGGAGAACTCAGATAGCTTCCAATATCTTTTTTCTGGTACATTTCAATTGGGATTGGTGATGTGGCCAAATATAGTCATCCTTAGTTTCAAATATACTACAAATATATTTGCCATCATACGATTCCTTTTCCATCACCATTGGAGCATGAAGTTGTATAATTGATGCAAAATTATAACTATACATTGTATACTTCCCCATTTCCATTCTCATTGGAGTTGCTCTTAGGCATGCACGCAAAGGAGGGGCAACCGATATAAAGGGGGATGTATGCCCAATAAACTGTTGCTATTGACGGGGACAAGCGCCGTAAACCCTCTTTAAGTTTTTGGTGGATGAGTCCCACTGTCCCAGTAGGCACTGGCAGAGATTCAACATCAACTAGAATTCCCTCGTTACCACGAAACCTCCACCTTCACGGAGTGCCCACGGGAGATGTGCGAAATCTTTAAATTCACAAGTAAGGTGCTGAGCTGAAAAGCACTTAGCAGAAGAGTGACCGACAGTCTACTTCGCACGTAACGGGTATTTTGGGGTAAATTATGGGCGGTCATTGTAGCGGTTGACCCTAAACTCATCATCTTCTACAGTATAATCGTCCGAGATAAATGATAACCGCAAATATTCCTTTTCTGAATTTCTAAACAAGAAAACCAACTCCATTTCAAATCCAAGGTATTTTGACCTCTGAAATACCGTTCTCACTTTCGCACCCAGAATCAACAACAATTTTCAAACCCAGAATCAAAATTATTGTCGCAGCATCCAACTGAATGGTGTTGACTGTAATTGAGACTTGAGCCTTCATGGGAAATCTGAATGTATAGTGATCGAGTCATCGTACTTACTTGGGGTCGAATAAGCCACTCACTTGATATAGCTCATGGGGGCCAAATAATGGACAGACCACATGTAGTTTCGTTTTGTTTGGATTTGGGTATTGACATTTTCCTGATCTCTGCTTGACCCAAAAGAAAAAATAAGAAAAATAAAATACTGGAAAGAAGAAAAGTAGTAGTCTGCTGAATATAAGCCCCGTAGAGGGGACTTGGAAGTGTATAGGTGAAAATTTATCTTGCTAAATAGCTGTCCAAGTTTCGTGTGCTCTAAGACCGTGTGCTTTCATTTCCGTGTACAATGAAAAGCATGCTTGCCTCATGAATGCAGCTCTCTGAACAAGCTCCATGTACAACTCTTCAAGATGGAACACTGAAGAGCAAAATACACAGCCTCCAATAGTCAGAGAAACAGCCCATGAATGCACCTTGTAATGAAGAACTGCATAACAAAGGTGCATCGTATTATCACCTTGTTTTTACTACCGCTGGTGTCCAGTTTCTCCAATCCAACTTCCCAATAGATCTGTTCCTCAAGCTTTCTTTTAAGTCAAAAACCCCCTTCCTGGAATAAGTCTCTCGTTCGCATGATACAGCTTCCTTTCGGATTTCTTCCTCAGCCTCTTCTTTGTCAGGTTGGGTGGCACCATCATCTTGTAATGGTGCCTCCCCAATAATATCTCCTAGGCTTTCAACTACTGCACTCATTTTGGGGCGGTGTTTGGGCTGTTTCATGAGGCACTTATTGGCTAGAGACGCAAGTTTCTGAGCTGATTTGATGCAATATTGTCCTTCTAGTCGGGGATCTAGAATAAGGTGGAGTTTCTTTGAATCTGACACATAAGGTCTCACCCATTCCAAGAGCTTCTGCTCAGTGCGAGGAAAATTTCGTTCCAATGCTCGCCTTCCAGTGATTAACTCATAGAGAAGCACACCAAAGCTCCAAACATCACTTTTAGCAGTCAACTTGCCAGTTTGAACATATTCAGGAGCTGCATAACCTACTGTACCGACAACCTAGCAAGGAAAAAGTAAGATAATTAGAGAAGATAATTTATTATTTTCAAAAGGTTTATATGCTAATAATAAACATGGGGATAAAAAGCAAGGACTAGGGAGTAGGGAGCAATCGAAACCCATCACTCAAAGAAGAAGGAAACTCTGGCAGAGGATCCAAAACATCGTTCTTTCACCAATATATTCTCCTCTTTAGTGTCTGATGATAAATCCCGATAACGTTGGTGGCCCAAAGCCCATGACCTACTTTTGTTTGTAAGGCACGGCCGAGAAACAACAAACTTACTGATGTTGAAATGTAACTTAGTCCAGCAGCTGGACCCTGCCTAGCAAGTCCAAAGTCTGAGAGCTTTGCATTGAAGTCCTCATCCAAAAGTATGTTTGAAGTCTTCAAATCCCGAAATATTAGCTGCACCAAAGCCAAAGCAGATGAAAATCACATAATGAAACTCACTGTTGAGAAAGCTAACCAAGTTACTGGAGTATTTGATCTCACTCATGTGCTTGTGTCTTGTTTCATTAAAGTGATATTATCAAGTCAAGGCATATCCATTTTCACTTCTGTTGAGAACAAAATTTGCTCTTTCGACATAACTACTGCTATCAGAGCATGGAAAAACAAGCAAGGGCTTGATCAAGAGAAAGGATTATAAAGTGACAATTTCCTAGGCCTCAACATTGCTAGAGTATTCTTCATGAGTAATTTTCATGATTCACTCTTCTGGCTTCAATGTAGGTCATCAAGAACATGAGATCTTCGTAAGATTCAAAGGATGCCTTAACTGATATTTAATGGTGGCTTAGATTGTCTTCCTGAAGCACATTCAGGGTTTATCATAAATTGGAAGTTTACGTTATCATTACTAAGTTCGAGTTTCTGAAAACCAGTTCTCCCTCTTCTCAGTCACCCTACATATCATCCAGCTTGGCCACTTTGCAACTGAAATATTATGTGTATTATCTAATCATGTTGCTTCTATTAAAGTTGCAGTAATCTTAAGTTCTTAACCTAGTACTATCATGTTTGCTATCATTGTCAACTTCTGCCATCTGGACTATCAGTATCTCCCATATGGCCATATTTCCCGTTGGTCTGACAAAAGCATCATATCTTGATGGGCATTAAACGAATTAGAAAGAGATTCTGATCTCTAATTCCAACTCCAATGAACAGAATAGATCTCATATCCCTCATGTTTGAAAAAGAACCTAAAAGAAAAGAAGAAAAAAAGACTGGCTAATCCATGTTGAGAATTTCGATGACCTTTGACATGGGATTTTTCTTTTCTTTTTCTCAAGTAAGGAAATGCAAAAGGAATAAACACATAAATCAATCATTACAGTCACAGTGAAGCCATCTAAATTCTTAAGCCTGTGAGTGTGCCATCAGTCAGCCAACTCCATTGGGATTTGGAATAACAAAACTACCATTTTAACAGCAGTTAAGATGAAAATAGTAATTCATTTGCTATATGATAAAGGTAAAGCGTAAATCACCTGAAAATCCATTTCTTCATGCAGATAGGCCAAACCCCAAGCTGTGTCTCGGGCAATTTTTAATCTAGCCATCCATGGCAATGGAGATGCTACTCGGCCCAATAGATGGTCCTCTAAGCTTTTGTTACGCATAAGCTCGTATACTAGAAGCCGTTGAATCCCTCTTTCATCATCTTCTGCACAATATCCTACTAATGTGACGAGATTAGGGTGCTTGACTACACCCAAAAAGTTCACTTCATTGATCCACTCCTTGTGCCCCTGAATACTAGAATGCAAATTAATATAACCAATCAGATAACCTTAAAACATATATAGTACAATGGAGGAGATGCTCTCATATAATCAAACATGTAGCATTTTATCATTCCCATGGAGGAAGATGAGATCAGTCTTACAAGCATCCCAGCTTTTGAAACCAACTCCGGGCTGGTGACATACATGAGTGGTTTTTTTGTAGAGTAACGTCAAAAAATGGTGCATGCCTTGCAATTGCTAGATTCAATCATTGCCAAAGAATTGAAAGCAGACAGCATGGGCATACTCATGTTTGTAATAAAACCAGATCTTGTATAACCAAGATAACACAAATCAAGAGCCCTCATTTGCATGGAAGTTCAGACATTAATCGGAACAAGTTCAAAACCTGGGCTCAAATTGGCTACAGAAACTATATAGCTGTTTGTTCATAATACCATTCCAACAGGCATGCAGTGAATGTGATCTTCTAATAGGGTCATGCTGGACAAAGCTAAATATGAAAAAATGCCGCATCACCGAAATGGGGGACAAAAGATCACATTAAGACCCACCCACTCTATTCAGTTCTATCCTCGTCTATTAAAAATTATCGGCGGCATTCAAAGTTTAATTAAGCATCCCTTTTCTATAACCAAAAGAGGCAATCTGAACCTATCTATTCCTGAAAAATGCCGCAGCAACCAGTAGAAAGAATACATTGTCTTTACTTAAGACTGTTTAATCAGGAGTGCCACTACACTACTATCCTCCTCTATCGAAAATCAAAGCTTATATTACATATCCCAAGTTCAAATCAAGCTTCCCATTGACAGATCAAAGCATACAATTTTCTTATAAAAAAAAAAACCATCTGTTCTCGAATAACAATCAAAGCGGCCTAGGCCCTTATTCTGAAGCACTCCTAATCAAGCTCAAAGTCAGCACACAAAATGTGCCAATGCTACTTTTTTTCGAATTTCTATATTTTCTGCAAAGGTTTTGTTAGGTTTGTCAAGCCAAATTCGATCTCATTTGCGCTTTGCAGACTATTCTGTAATTTATGATGCAAACCTAGGTTATAAATACTTGCTACACACAAAAAATGTAACTTGTACTCCCATTCGACACATAATGGAAACTGGTGAGAGCCGGAAAACACCTAACATCTTTATATCTAAGAATTCTATGTTTGTTTTCGTGATTGTTCTTGTGCATTGCGTGTTTGTTACTTTGACCAATTTCTCAAAAGGAACCTGTACAATAGACATTATGTACATACAAAAAACTATAGAACAAATTTGCATGCCTGGAAGCCGCTGCGATTGAGCTGTTTGATAGCCACATCAATCTTCAACTCAGAACCGTCATATTCATCTGAAACCTTAACAACACCTCTGTAAACGCAACCAAACCCTCCCTCCCCTATAATCAGACCTCTACTGAACCCTCTCGTGGCCGATTTCAACTCAGCAAACGTGAACACCCTCAGATCGTTGGCCCTGCGGTGAGTCAGGAACTCGTTGAAGGTCCCGTCGCAGCAGAAGTCCCTCGAGTCCGAGTCAAACTCGGACCGCCTCGCGTCGAGGACGCTAGACGCCACGCTGAAGGAGCGCGCCCAGGACACCTTCGACGTGGACCTCGAAACGACGCCGCTCTGGTCCTTCCTCTCCCCGTTTGTGAAGTGGAAGCACTTCATCTGGAAATGGTGGTAATGGGCGATGGTTTAGAGAGAGAGAGAGAGAGAGAATGTGGGTGGATTGTAGGGGAGGGAGGGAGGGCGTTGAGGGGATCAACGAACTCGGATTTGGGTTTGTTGAATAATAATATAGTGGAGTATTATAATTGTTGCTGTGACGCAGAAAAAAACAGAGCAGGTTTTGTATGTTTTTTGGTTGCTGCATTATATCACGTTTTGCACAGAAACAGAGCCTGCAGGCTATAAATGCAAAATTTTCTCCTTCAGGGTACGGGGAGGGTTTCGGCATATTCGGATCGTTCAACAATGCAATAGATGATTCGGATTGAAAGTGCCGTCCGGATTGTAAAAAAATTAGAAAATAAAATAAAAAATGTGTTTCAATCCGAGCCGTCTGAAGCATTTTTGGACGGCTCAGATGCGCCGAAGGGGCACCACGTCACCCACACCCTATTTGCACCCAAAATTTTCTCAAGACGGAGAATTCATCCTACCCTTATTTGACGATTCAAACCATTCATATAATGGTTCTCAGCCTTATTTGACGATCCAAACCGTTCATGTAAAAGTTCTCGGTATCTCTTGATGTGTTGAATAGTTGTGCCAATGCCTGACTTGTTGACTTCGAATATTTACAGGTCCCCAATGACAGACATTTCCGATGAATAAAAAAAAAATAGTTGTGCCAAAACTCAAGTTTATTATAAATTGGTTAGAGCTTTGCGTAATCACATTTGGAAGAGAAATAGACGGTCAAAAGTAAAAAATCAAGCTTATAAGGAATCGGTAAAAACTTTGTCGGGTCATATTTGTCTAAAAAAGAAATAGACAGTCAAGAGTGCATATTCCTCTTTGTGGGAAGTGTAATTCATTGAAATAGATAATGATGTGTGATGAACTCGATTTTTTACATAGATGTTAAAATACACCGAATTACAAAATGAGTTGTTCGGATTGTCATGTAGACTCATTGCTTGTCTAGTTTTGTATGACATAAGGAATTATCATATTAGAGGATCTTGCTTTGTAGCTTGGAACGAGTTACACCATAAGATTCTCATTTATTTTTTATTTCTTAAATATGGAGATTAGTTTACGCCAATTAACTCATCATTCAACAACAAAGGCCCAATTAAAGCCGGAGACTAGGGAAATCATCTTTATGTGACAACATTTGAGATTTTTGTGGTTCATTGCCAATTCAAACTTTTTTGTACAGTATAAGTCTACATACAGAAATACAGTTTATCCAATATTGATATTCAAGGAAGACGATATGTATTTGTCAGATGATTAATAAAAAGTCAGACGACAACAACATTATTTATCCATCTTTTCGTGTATTTTTAATTTGACCAAATATTGGGAAATGATTTTCACACCCCCTTTAATCCCCAAACACTCCCTTTTTGTCTTTATTGACCATGAAATTACCAAATTGCCCTTCATATGGAAAAGGTAACTCTTGAAGCAAGGGTAATTTGGTAATTTCAGGTTGAATAAAGACAAAAATGGAGTGTTTGGGGATAAAAGGGGTGTGTGAAAATCATTTCCCAATATTTATCGATATTCCTTCGATAATTTGTTGTAGGGGTTGATGGTGCCAACCAAGGAAGAGATTAATTGACAAGTCAGACAAAATCATTCGTCAGTGTTCATTTGCTCGTAAAATACAATTCCTCAAAGGACGAGTTCTCATAGACAATAGCTATGATTCAATCGGACATTTCACAGCAGGTCGGGAGTCTCTATGGTCACACCCAAAAGAAATTGATATGCTCGTCGCCACTCCCACCACTTTTGTAATTCAAAAAATAATAATAATAATGCGAGTACTCCAGGAGTATATAAAACAATAATGCCGTACGTTGCTTGTTTGTGTCGCTTTCATGATTTTGTTTTTTACTCGGGGCTGCAAATTAAATAATAAAGATGTTTGTTACAGTCAAATGCAGGCCAACATTGTAAACTTCAAAATATAAGACACGAGGCATGTCCACTCCTTGTAGTGAATAACTTAATGAACGGTCTGAATTATCTTATACTCCTATAAAAGATAGGTATTTTACATATAAAATAATTTTATTTAATCTGGATTATTGATTTCTGGACGAATGTCTGTGATGACTCACTACAAGTGGCTCACTATAGGCCCCTCTGAGTCCATAAGATACGGTGATGAGAACCAAAACTTTTTATTACTATGAAAGTGCTAAAATAGGTTTAGTGGGCTCATGTTAAGGTTTAAAAAATGTGTTATAATGTGTGAAAATGAATAAAAATAGGTGTAAATATATTGCAAAGTGTAAAAAGTACACTGGAGTACATGTTTTTTTTTTATGCTTATTGTGTGCCTAGTATAGAAAGACCCTAAATATTATGAACCTTTTGTTCATTTGTTAAAACAAATTTCAACCCCATGATGATGTAGATTGAGGCCAAGTTTTTCAAAGGTAATTTATATTCATACCCCCGAAATTGTTATTCACACTTTTTTTTTTGTCTTTTAGTGGAAATTTCACTAGAAGATAAAAAAGGAAGTGTGAATAACAAAAAAAAATTTGGGGGAAGGGGGTACGGAAATCACTCCCCTTTTCAAAAGCTAAAAGTGCTAAAAATAAATTTTGAGATAGGTTATTATCCGACTTGTCTCCTCAAATAAATCAACTATTTTTAACTCGTTTTGCATTTTCTGGGAAATTCAGCCTAATGCTGGGTCACAAATGGAACGGAGAGAAAAGCATCACGTACTCCTTTTGTCCGTCTTTGTTAGTCCATTTTTGAAATCCGTGTCATTTTTGGTAATTTTTATCTTTCAATTTTATAATAATTTTATGATAGAACTAATTAGGGCTATAAAATAAGATCCATATTGCATATGTTTTGAGATTTATATTGAAAGATATAAACCTAAAAAATGGAACGAACTTAAAAAATGGACCAATGAATGCGGATGGAGGGAATACCTTTTATTAAGCCTGTACAATAATGGGCTGTCTAAGCCCAAGTTTCACCCAGCCGATATCTATGGGCCTGAATTATCCCAGGTGACAAAACCACCAAGAGAAATTGGGCTTTAGAGTTTCCGTAGTGACCTAAGTCACTACATTCCGTAGTGACCTTAATTGTGAGTCTCTATGATCTGTATTAGGGATCGGAATTGTTCAATTTGTCGAAAATGTTAAGTAGATCATTCATGTAAAAATCAAATTAGGTTGATATTGGTATCCATATGGGTAGATGCTCACTCCGTTCCAAAATAAATGTCCACCACGAAAAGTTGTGCTATTTTTTAAATAAAAAAATTAAGTACGTACTTCCTTATATCGTTTTTCAGATTTTTTGGCACCAAATTATGTACTCATTTAGTACTTTAATTCAGTGCGAAAAAAATTCGAAACACGATACACGGAAGTACATAATTTTTTTATTTGAAAAATGGCAAGAGAGGGAGAATGAGACACTTATTTTGAAATGGAGGGGGTACCATTTATTTTGCTAAAATGGATGGTCAATATCATTTAGAAAATAAATTGTAAGACAAATTTGTCTCAATTGTGTTCTACCAATCTCCGATAATCATAATATTTTGTACCCATAATGTACTCAACATTCCTTAAAATATGACCAGTTTCGATTTCAAATAAAGATTTTAAAAGGCCCACAATTGAGATTATTACGGGAGTGTAGTGAGTTGAGTCACTACAGAGACCCAAGTCCGAAAAACTGGCGAATTTTGGGAGCCCAATAAATCATAACCAACCGGTGTCCGGTTGTACGTTTGGAATTGGCAATGACCAAGTTGATCGATGACTCCAACACTTCTGTTAGCATTTGTCACACATACCAAGCTAACCGGGCTGCTTTTGAGGCTTGACTCGATTGGTTTAGTAAACGAGTCAAGTTTAATAATATACTAAAGCTCGGTTGGGCTCGAAAATTTTTGGCTTGTTTAGTGCAAATTTGTGCCCTTACCTAGTGAGGGTGAACAAAACCTTTACTTTAAAAAAATATGGGGTCCACTACAAAGTGATGTTATTCTTACCAAAAAGTGATGGAATCCACTACAAAATGATGTCATATTTACCAAAAAATGATATCATTCTTTGGATCTCACACATTTTCCATCAATCAGAGTGATGGTGTTGTTCACCCTCACACCATCATTAGGTGAGGATGAACAAATTTGCATTCTTAGTAATTGAACTGGACTAGCTCGTTAAAGGCTCAACTAGTGGAGCTCGAACTCGAGTTCAGGCTTGTTTAATTAACGAGTCAAGCTTGACCTTAAGAAATCTCGGCTCAGTTCGTTTGCATCCCTAAATTACTCCCTCCCTCTCATTTTGATAGTCTCATACGAAAAAATGTGTTAAAGTACTTTCCGCACATGATTATTTCTTTAATTTAGTACGAAAATTCAAAAATATCATGAACGGCAATTCTTTATTCTTTTATTTAAAAATTGTACGTTTTTTCGTAAGAGACTAACAAAATGAGACGGGGAGAGTATTATTTGTATTCTCATAGATACGGGGCTAAAAGGAAATGAATTTTGGTGGTACCTCAGTTAGTGTAGCGAAAAAGAAACAGTTAGCTTTTAGGAAATGATATTGCAAGTAGATCAAGACACGGTGCCCATTTTCCAGTCACTAATTTTATGGGTATCTCAAGTAAACCCGAGAATTAGAGTGAGTTTTCCAAAAGATTTTATGTAATTTTTTATTTTAGCACGTAGACCCATAAAATTTAGGTTCTAAAATGGGAAACACATAAAATCTTTTGGGAAACTAAGCCTTAAAATTAAAAGTTTAATCTTAGATCCAAAAAATACTTTCAGCAGGATTTTTTTTCTTTTTTCTTTAGACTACTCCATTTTTTTTCCATTGAATTAGAAGTACGAAAACATACATCAAACATCAATAAATGTGTTCTTTCTCAGATAAAATGATGAAAGGAAATTCTCCTTACTAATCCCATTAAATTTGTGCAAATAACCATGTTATTGTCGGTTTCAACCTTTAATCCGAAACAAATACAAAATACCCCACTACATAAGACAAAATCACCAATGTCACTGTTAATCATTACTCATTAACTAAACCATATCCCATGTCCCTGTCCACCACGTCAAATGCGCGGGCTTGTTTTTGTTTGATACCAGGTTTGGAGTAGGTATTAGAACGTGAATCCTTGAGGCTTCTAATACCTTATTTGCAGGGACGGAGCCAGAAATTTTAGTGTGCAGGGGTTAGTCTATATAATTCATAGGAAAAAAATTTCAATTTTTTTTTCCTATATAAAACTAGAGGATTTTTTGTTTCATGCAGGGGCGACCGTCCCTACTGGCACCCCGGCTCCATCCCTGCTTGTTTGGAATGTGCAACAAGGGAATGATTGTTAATACCATGGGATTATGAATTCTACAAAATCACTCGATTATCCAACCTAATGGGCGTGTTTGATAGCGGATTTCGACGGTGAGATAGGATTACTAAGGAGGTGGGGGCTTTAAGATTCATGTTTGGTTGAAATTTTACTGGGTGGATTATGAGTCCCAAGGGATTGCCAATCCCCCAAATTGATGGGATTAGCTAACCATGGGGAGGTGTTATTACCAATCCTGTCCCATGGGATTGAAGATGGAAAGACTTTTATGCCCTCCCTTTTTGTATATATTCACACAATTATTCTCATCCTATATAAATAAATAAATAAAACCCCCCGGTAAACTCCACCACTGTGATGTCTGTTCATGTTTTTCTATGTTTACCTTCGAGGTGTTTCGACCTGGATTATTTTTTTGCCTTTATCCAATTTTATTTCGCATCTGTGTTTTTTGCGTCAATTTTTTGTGAACTATTGATTCGTCTCGAAAAGGTAAATCTAATAAGTATTCACTCCGTCCAAAAAATGCTTGCTCTTTTTGGAGAAAAAGTGGTGTAATTTTTTGAAACTCATCACTATATCTTTTGCGCTAAAAATGTACGGTTGCAAAAAAAACGATCAATTTGAGACGGAGGGAGTAAGACATTATGAACAAAACCTTTAAAAAAATCAAAGACAAAAATAATTCAAAGCAAACAAATTTTTTAGATTATTATTTTCTTTATTCAATTTTTTTAGTTTGGTTCGAATTGTTTATTTTTTTATTCACCTTGACAAGACAAACTAATAATAATAATAAAAGGACCCAAAACGAAGGATTAAAATTAATGTCCTCATTTTGTCTCAATAATAAAATGATTTGTTATGACATACTGTAAATATTATTGATTTCCTTTTCCTTTTCCAAAACGAACAAAAAAAAATAGAACAAAGATGGTAATTATGTCCTCATTTTGTCTCAGTAGGATTATCGTTGTTTACTTCATTTTTATACCATTTTTTATGTTAGTTTGTGTAAGGGTAAAAATGAAAATTGATACCTCAAACTCAATCCTATCCTATGTAAAACAAACATGTTAGCTAACAATCCTACCTTTCAATCCGGTGCAAAACAAACATGCAAATTTCTAATCCCGCCTCAACAATTCCATCTCATTACAAATTCTAATCTTAATCCCACCTCATTACCAACCCCTTCATAGCTACAACTGTTATCAAACACGCCCAATGGGCATTAGCAATCCTATCTCATGGGAGTGAGGTTGGAAAAGACAATTCTCTCTCTCTCTCTCTCTCTTGGAATTTTATTTTATTTTTTGAAATGGTCTCTCAAATGGAATTGAGCACGATGAGTTTGATACAGTTATTATTAATATGATAGTTTTAGGTTTAATTGTAGCAAAAAATAAAGGTTGATAGTTTGGTACAAACGTAATTTGGGTAATAAAATACGCTTGAAAAACAATAATAATCTAGGCAAAACAAACATGTTATTAATATTTCTATGATCTAATCTTAGATAAAACAAACATGAATTGAACAATTTATCTAGCTCCTCATTTATAATCTCATCTCATTAATTACAATGCTAGTGCCTAGTGCCACCTCATAACCAATTACTCCAAAACAAAATATGGTATCAAACGAGTAATTATTCAGTAGTCTAGGAACATAAATAATTTATGCGGGATTCATATGTTTAATTGGAGACGCAACGATAATGTATAATTGTAAAGTTGTTTGAATCACCACATTGTGATGCTCCCAAACTATTAAATAACGCAAAATGCTAAGTTCAATCCTTAGGGCGCTGGATAACGTGTAGAAAATGTACCAATATCCGAAAAAATGTATTGACATTGTATTGATATTTTTAAAATTTGTATTGATATCCAAACTTATTTGTCATTACATGAATATTATCTTTCGCCTGATGGGCGGAGGTTAACATAATCTTAAAAGTAATTTTCACGTGTCAAACATGTCCAAAAGTTCTCCTAAAAGAAAAGAACGTTACGGAGACCAAGAGTACAAATTTGGAATCTTTGATAGTACGAGTAGTAATAAGGTCAGGATAATGTGTAGTAGGGGCCTAGGGGGTCTAGACCACTAGGGTATCGTAGCTTGACTCTGTTGCCAATTGTACGAAAGTTTCAGTGACACCTCATCCATCAGCCGCTTCGATGTGTCTAATCATTACAAAAAAAGTTGGATGCCGAGCGAACACCACGTGGCCGTGTCCGGCACAAAAAAAATTTATACAGTGAAAATTTCTTCATTCTCTCGTCTCTCTTTCTCTTTAAAATCCGAACTGTCTAGAAATATTTTAAACAACCAAGATGAGTCATCGGCACAACCACGTGATACTCACCCAGCATCCAAAAATTGCTCCATCATCACGGTCTACCCATCTCCTCTCTCTGAAAGTTAACGGTCAAATTCATGCAAAATGACAACTGACCCCGTAGGGCTTGTTTGTTTTGTTTTTAAGAACCAATTTTTTCAATTATTATTCAATTAGTATTATTCATATTTTTAAATATTATTTTTATTTTTCTTTATATCTCTCTCTAATCATTAATTTCTATTTTTTACTATTATCCATATTTCTCCCTCTAATCATTACAAAAATCAAAACCCAAAATCCAAACCAAACACAATCTAACTTTCATTTCACATTTTCTGGTGATTAGTACTATGATAAACAGGTCGTTATTCATTTTCCGGTGATTACTAGATTATTCTGATCGAGGCTAAAACAATCTAGCCTCGATCAGAATGGATGGTCCAAAGCTAGCTAGCATGCATTCATGAATTGCTTAATAATCAGTTAATCAAATACTCCATCTCCAACAACGAATCAGTAATCAAGTACGTACGATTAGACAAATCGAATATGGGACAAAGTTAAAAAACCAACAAGGGCTAATCAAGATTAAAAGCATCGCCACTTCCATACTAACACCACCATATTCCCATCGGGAAAACCCATGGGTACACCATTTTGGTGTACACCAAATGTACACTTCCGTGAGACTCATTTTGGGTCTCACACAAATGATCAGAGTCGCTTAATATTCTTAAAATGTTTTTTTAAGATCCTCTGAAAAAAATTAGCTCATTATAACACCGGTAATGACTCGATCGATTCTAGCGCAATTTACTGATAGGAAATTGGGCAAATAATCGATCGAAATCTTACCGATGTTAGAATGATCTAATTTTTTACAGAGGTCCTTAGAAAAATATTTTAAAAATATTGAGCGGCTCCAATCATTTATGTGGGACCCATTTTGGGTCTCACAGAAGCGGTGTACATTTGGTGTACACCAAAATGGTGTACCCCTAGCATGACTCCTTCCCATCTCGGTACTAGAACGTACTCCTAGGAATCAAAGCTAACTAAGAATTGGCTTCGAATTATATCACTTCCCTTTCATTCGCTAATCTTACCTCGTAACACTGATTCCACGCTAAGATAAACTTTACCTAGTTGATTATTTCTCTTTCAATCAAAATGACGTCCAGTCCGATAACAGACGGACAAAGATATTATTCATAGTGAATAGTGATACCGTATGGGTCCCACTAATTTCCTGAGAAAATATAATTGGACCCGTGATTCTAATTAATCTTGAGAGCTTGAGAAACGTAATTATTGTGACGATCTATACTTAGAAACACTAATAAAAGTTTGAAAATGTTTTGAATGGTCTACCTAGCTAGCAATGCCGTAAGAATCATTAATAAAGGGCAATTTGCTAATTGTATAGTACAGTATGAATTAAGAAAAAAGAAAGAATGCAAATAGAGGGAAAGGCAATTTGAAAATCATTTTCCTTGCCAGCAAAATTCTTGGGGCCATTGGGTGTTATGGTTGGCCGTTACCTCCAGGGCTCCGAAATTAGTTGAATTGTGCGAAAGTTGACCCGGACATTCGGTTATAATAAAAAAAATCCTATACATGTGGATATCATATGATGTTAAAGACACTAATTAACCACTCACATATGAGAACGAGCAGTGAATGGCAATAGCAACTTTTCCTAGCCACCGTATAAACTCAAGACGGGCGATGGGCTCAGTGAGGGGGTTAATTACCCGTACATTTCCACCGCGCGCCCCGATGAGTGATGATAGATTAAACCGGGTTTTGTCGGAATAGAAGGTACGAGGGAGCGTGTCCGCACGCCTCGTACCGGTGACTTCTGAGCACAAACCAAATGAGAGTAAGTCATTTATCACTTGAAGGTACCCATTTACCATTAGGCAACCCCCGTGACATACCATGCACATGTCATTGATGCATGTGTGATGCTATCAAAACATAATGTTCAAATTATTTAGTTACCTTATATAACTGTAAACTTTAAGCATACGCAAGTGGTGGTTAGCTCATGTGGTCTCGGGATCGAGTCTCATTTTCTCCTCCCTCATATATATGTAATAGATTAGGAATGACAAATAATAATATAAAAAAATTAATTATAACATTTGCGACAATTATAATTGATTATAATTGTAGTACACCTCTAAATTATAAAAACAGTCGGGTAGCAACGGAGATATAGAAAGGGGAGAAATATAATCTACTGCCTAAGAAGTAAGAACTACCGACATTAGCACAAAACCATTTTTCTGGCCTCCATCTCGGGTCTCACAAAGTTGATTCAAAACCGCTCGCCGTTGGTTCTAGTACTAGAACATACTTGCGGAGATTAGCATTATATTACTGCGGAAGTTGACGGACTTCGAAGAAGGACCGATTCTTGACAACGATATCGTACATGTGGTGAAGCTTGAAGTCTTCAAAGCTTTTGGGGAGAGAAATGAGGTCCAAAGAGTCATCTGAACGGTGAAACTGGAGCAGGTCCGACCCGTTAGGGTTGTCGTATCGGGTCCATCCGAGCTCCGTCAGCAGCCGCTGGAGCTCCGCGTAGGAGTCGATCACTTGCTTGGACGGGAGGTAGACAAGGACCCTGGGGCGGGCGCCGGGTGCGGTGGCTGTGCCCGGGTGGGGTGACGGGTCTGTTTCCTCGAAGGATTCACGGGTCGGGTTAGTGATCAGTCGAGCTACGCCCTTCTTGTTGAATACCCACACGCCGGACATCTCGATCGATAGTACAACCGGAGTTTTTTTGTTTGTTTGTTTTTGCTAAGCTACGTAGAACCAGAGATGAAGGAGCTGTCATGTTGCTATAAGGTCATGTGTACATGTCTATATAGGGGGTGTTTGGCCGACAAATTATCTCATTTTTCAATTCTAGGTGTTTGGGAAACAAAACTCAAAACTCATTTTCTCAAAACTCATTTTCAAAATTTGACATTAGAGAGGAGAAGTCAAAAGTAGGCTGAGAGGAGCTTTTTGATTTCTCATTTTCCACTTTTTTCATTTTGATTAACAATAAGACCAACAAAATGTATTATGCACATATCTCTCGAACACTACTCCTGTTGCAAAATGCATTCTGCACATTTCTCCCAAACACTGCTACAAAATTCAAAATACATTCTAACCACAATCCAAAAAGCTAAAAAGTTAAAAATGAAAAGCTGAAAATGAGGCTCTCAAACATCCCTTGCCTTTGTCTCAAATTGCTCTATTCCTACCAAAAATCGTATAATTTTGAGATAAAAAATAAAGGATTTTTGTTACTTAATAAATTTTAAATTTGTTTGCGCCATATTAAAGATCTCATCAAATACTTAATTTGTGTAACCGAAACTCCTTCGATTCGAAAATTACACGACTTTTCATAACAGACGAGCAATTTGGGATGAAAGGAGTACTATCTGGCAAGTATATCTCTGTTTTTTCTTCGAATCAACATTTGAATTCTCTATATTTCACTTTTATGAGGATGAATACACAAAGTTCCAGTGTACCATCAACCCTCAGGTGTCTAAGGGTTGATGGGATTGATAGTTCGTGTCACTATTTGTACTGATTCGACCCGGCTCACTATGGACCCCATTTTGGCCCAAACACTTGTATGCGTAAGAATGTATCATGTAGCCCAATGTGTGTGTTAATATACCACATGAGATTTTAGCTCTGAACCAATGTGAGACTAAACACCATTTGTCCCCAAACTTGGGATATTACACTATTCATTTCTATATTTCAATGTAGTGGGGGAAAAGGTAAGATAGAGAATGGGTTGGAGTTACTCTTCTATATTTGAAGAAATAGAGGGTAGGTTGTTGTGCAATTTTTGAATAGTAAAAAATAAAGTACTCCCTCCGTCCCAAAATGTTCTGTCTATTTCCTTTTTGGACGTCTCAAAAATTTGTCTATATATTTTACCAAAAAGGAAACAGGCAGAACATTTTGGGACGAAGGGAGTATTTTCTATGCATCATCTTTGATTTTTTTTTTTTTTACCAAATTAAACTACTGTGTGAGTTCTTTAATACGGTGCTAAGAAATTTCAAAAATTATATGCGGAAGTATTTTATTTTTAGATCTCAAACACACATGACTTTTCGTAGGTGTCCAACAATTTAGGACAGATAGAGTAAAAAAAATCCTTCTTTCGGTCGTTTAGTGATTCACTCTTAGATTTTTGTCAACATTCATGAATTAAAAATTCTTTTTGACGAGAGAAATTAGATAAATCAAACCAAACCAAACCGAGGGTCGGCTACGTGAATCCTGTTTTTTCATTGAGCTCTGTTTAGGGCAATCTCTTCACTTACATTTAATAAACCCAGGTCCTTACGCGCGTATGACGACATTCAAAGTCAATTTAGGTCTTGCTTTTCCCCTAGTCCTACTATCTACTACTCTCATATCACTCTTCTTGACTACTGCGTCTGGATGAGAGAAATTAGATAAGTTCAAAAATGTACTGAAATTAATTTCTTCTGGGGAAAACAAACAAAAATATTGTAATTTTTTTTTTGAATTTTTTTTTGAATTTCTAGTGAAATTAATTTTTATTTTACTAATTGTGTATTTTATTTTATTTTTCTCCTCAATGCGGATAAGTTATCTAAACCAAGTTTATGCAAATTTAATATAAATTAAAAAAAGACAATTGTAGAATTTAGGGTAAACTTACCCTTAGACACCTTCAAGGAGCATATTTATGGACATATACAAATAATTTATACATAAGGAAAAAACAATTATTGAATTTTGGAGTCCCTTTCCTTTATACTGGCACTCCTTTTTTATCCTCTTGCATAAATTTACGACTATCATTTTTCATGTGTAAGAAATATTACACTTGAAAGGATGCTAGAGTAAATTCACATGTAAAAGACTAGAAAAAGAGTATCCTTATAACAAGGCGAAGGTTAAAATTTATATCTCTAAAATCATTTTTGTTTACGTAAACAAAAGTAAAATAAACAACAGATGAGGAAATAAGTGAATTCCATGTCGGCCTCTCATATATATGCTTCAATCCTATTTGACACTCTGGGGTGTAAAATCGTCTGGCCTGACCCAAAAAACATTGGGCTTAGGCTAATCCCGGGGCAAGCCCATCTTTCGTCTCCAAAAATTGAAATTGGGCCAAGCCCAACTATTTCCAATATCTGGCCTTAGCTATATGGCCTTTTCAGAGAACTAGATTTTTTTTTTTTTTTTCATTCGTCATTCCTAATCTATTACATGAGGGAGAGGGGGAATGAGAGTATGAGACTCGATCCCGGAATGGAATTAGATTAAAGTACTAGATTTTTGTAACATAAAAGAATACACCAGCTACCGCTTTTTGTATGATGTAAAAGTGTGTTATTACGAGAATATTCTTGCCACCTAAAAATGTTTTTGAAGTACGATAATAAAGCAAACTCAAATGTTAAACCGGTAATCCATGTCAAGAGTCGTTTTTCTATTTTCTCAAGAAATTAACAAATATTTTCACTAAATCTCGAACATATTAGTACTCCTTACGTCTCATATTGTTCATTCTTCTTGAAAATTGTGTTAATTTGGGACATAAAATACTACTTTGCATGTGCATAATATTTTTTATTTTTTTTGCACTAATGTAAGAAATATTAGTGCGGAAAGTTTAAAAGAATCTATGCACGCAGGTACCAATTCTTAATCGTTAAAATAACATAAATTTCAAAACAAGACAAATAATACGCGAAAGAGGGAGTAAAAAGTTGGATTCAAATCTTTTGTTTTTATAGCATTTTTCTCGAAATAAAATTCTCTGTTTCGCCCAAAAAAAAAAAAGAGTGAAATTTGTTTTCTAATGTGCTTTACAAATCGTGTTGTAACAGGAGTGTAATGTTATGCAATAGATCATAAAAATGTATATATGAAAGTAGGCGCAAAAATTATTTCCCAAAAATATGGGAGACGAAAAAGGGGCGCAAATCATTCGTAGACTGTAGCAACCGCTAAAGTGTAGCTCTGGACCCACCTTGTATTCCCACTGAAATTACAACATACCCCCAACAGAGGCCTGCGTAATGGTAAGAGAGACGGTGCATTGGGAGTATCGAATGATACCGTGAATTGGGTATTGCAACCGAGAATTTTTTTTTGGGCATTAAAGCATCTGAATTGGCCATAGCGGATGTGTACCGAGCAAAAAATCGGACAAAAACCGATACGTAGCAGAAACCGGCTGATACGAGTGTTGATTTTTTTAGATGAGCCTACGTGGTACCCAAACATTGCATCCGGACTGTCCAAAAGAGTATTGGACGGCCAAGATTAAAACACTCTCCCTCCTTTTTCTTTATCATTTTTTCTCTCCAAATTCGGACCACCCAAAACCAAAATGGACAGCCTAGATGTACGCGTGGTACCCTCCGGACACTAAAAAATTGCTCGAATGTTAGATAGCGCCGATATAGCAAGGCGTCGTGGTACCGGAGGACCGAAAAACCGGTACGCCGATATTTAACATCCTTAGCTGCTACAATAACGTTACTCGTCACGAAAACATGCCACGTGTTCTAAAACTCGCGACTTTTTCCAAAATTTCAAGAGCGATTTGGTTTTGTATCCATTTCTGGCGAGTAGATGTGGAGTTGTCGTCTACAAGTGGAGTAGTACATAAACAGGAAATACAAAAGGACGGCGTCGTCGTCGCTGTAGCACTACTACTACTACTGCTGCTGCTTTCAGAATTTCTCAGAACCATGCGCGTAGTATCATTCCTGCACAAGTTCAGTAGCTGCTAAACCTCTGTTTCCACCTGCCAAAGTTTTAAATAGCGGCAGCGGATTGCGTAGTGACAACAGAAACGGAATAGCGGTAGCAGAATTATTGAATGATACGTAAGTACGTAACGGGAATCGAATGTCACAACCGTGAATTTTTTTTGGTGCCAAAGCATACGAATAAGCCGTAGCGGATGTGTAGTGGGAAGAAAATCGGATAAAAACCGATACGTAGTGGGATTCGGCCGATATGAGTGTGAATTTTGAATAGCGCCAGTATAGCAGGGTGTACCGATACCTGAGGACTGAAAAACTACTACGCAGGGGCTAGGGCTGCAAACGAACTGAGCTGCTCGCGAGAGTGGCTTAGCTCGACTCCGCTCGTTTAGTAATCTAGCCGAGCTCGAGCTGAAGTTAAATGCTCGCTTAGTAAACGAGCTCTCGGTAAAACTTGGCTCGACTCGCAAAAGCTCGGCTCATTTAAGGGATCCGTTAAGTAATTTATCTTGACTTGGCTAGTTTACAACGAACCAAGTTCGAACTTGATTTTTGACTCGTTTATTAAACAAGCCGAGCTCAATTTCTATAAAGCTCGCCCGTTTGCAACCGGCCAATATTTAAAATCCTTAGCTGCTACAACAACATTACTCGCCACGTGTACAAAAGGACAGCGTCGTCGTCGCTGTAGCACTACTACTACTACTCCTGCTTTCAGAAATTCAGAACCAAGTGCGGAGTATCATTCCTGCGTAAATTTCAGTCTCTCTCTCTCTCTCTCTCTCTCTCTCTCTCTTCTACAGATCACATCTTTGTTCTCTCTCCATTGCTCCATTCCTTTGCACTCCTGAAGAGTTAAGCCTCACCAAAAACCCTTGTTCTCTCCTTCTCTGGTTTGCATCCACCGAAGAACAAGTCCCTCGAGCTCAGTCGCATTCAACACGTCCGAGCTCATTTTCAAGGTAATTTGCATTTCTCACCGTCTGTCCGTCTCTATACTTATACGCATGTATTACAGTTTATGCTCTGTTTTCACACCCTGTATAGGCTGTGTTTGGTTGTGGAGGAAATGAGAATAGAGTGTGACTTAGGACATCAGAATAGAGTGGGATTTATACCTGAGTTTCTGACTTGTCATAACCAGCCTCAGATTTCCCATTTGTAATTTCCTTTCTGCCTGGCCCTTGCTATTCCTTCCTGTTTTCTTGGAAACCAAACAAGGTTTTAGAAATCATCGTTGATTAGCTTTAGAGGGAGCTAAAACTCGGAAAGATTCATAACATATTTTGATTTTACTTGATTTCACAATATATAATGCCAGCCTGTATATGCCCTGTTTGGCTGTTGAGAAAATGTAAAGGAAAACACAGGAATCTTATGTTTTAACTAAAGCATGCCATATTGGATACTTTCCGTTTTCGGAAGCAATGGTTAAAAGCCTGTGTATGATTTTAAGTGGAATTTTTTCTTGCTTATCTTGAAATTTCAGAAAATTTATTTAGTTCTGGTTTACGAGAGAACTACTAATTATATCTGTTCCCCATTTCCTATACGATTTGTCTAACTGGGTAATAATAACCGGTGGTGGACCCACATGGGGGCACGTGCTCCCACTCAAAATTGGAAAATCTCACTTGTGTTCGTATATATTTGTAGTAATTGTATAAATAACACACAAAATTGAAATATATATTTTGTATATAAATTGAAAATAATTAGATTTATCACATTTCATGCATCAATTTTCTTCCATAACGTTGTTTGATCTACAATTGTCAATTTATAAATTGCTAGTGTGATTGGGGTATAAACTTCTTACTCATTTTGTTTATTATAAAGGGTCTTGCTATATCCACCCATTAGGCAGTGAATAATATGACCAACAAGTTCAGTACATTTTCTACCCAATATTCTCTACTAAGGGTTGATGTTAGCGTTTTCATATTATGAAACAAGTATTCTCGACGTAGTCAATTGAGTGGCCCCACTACATCAAATTTCTGGGTCCCTGATAATAACTAAACTACTCGTATGCTGCTTCGTTGAGACTGAGTAAAGGAGAATTCCAATTTGGTTGCTTATTGCTAATTAGAAGACAGAAACTGGAAAGGACTGCGAGAAGCAGGAAAAAAAAAAGATGGGCAAATGTTTGGGGCTCTAGGTTTTGATTTGTGGGATTTGGATGATGGTTGAAAGAGCTGGGAAGAGAAAGGGTGGAGTAAAAATTCCAAAAATGTGAATGAAATGTAGACCGCAAGAAGTGGAAAGGACTGAATGAAGCATGAAAAAAGTCTTTAACCTTTGGTGTTGTTTTTGTTTTTTTATACTTATCAAAAGTTGTTTTTGTTCTTTCATGACAAATTGTAGTTAGTTTATGGGGTGTAACTATGATGTTGGGGTCTGAGTTCTGACTTAGTTGCTGTCTGATTGGCTATCAAAATGGAATCCGCAATTAAGTGTTGAATCATTTAAGTTCCAAACAAAAATCTTGAGTGCGAAGGATAAAACCTTGTAATTGAATCCGCAATTAAGTGTTGAATCATTACCCTCACTCCTACTGGTTGAAATACCAAAAACTTGTAATTGAAGCATGCCATATTGGATACTTTATGTTTTCTGAAGCAAAGGATAAAAACTAAGTATGACTTAAGTGGAATTTTTTCTCGCTTATCTTGAAATTTCAGAAAGTTGGTTTA
The DNA here is from genome assembly GCA_036023075.1 of Gaultheria prostrata. Classification (NCBI taxonomy): domain Eukaryota; kingdom Viridiplantae; phylum Streptophyta; class Magnoliopsida; order Ericales; family Ericaceae; genus Gaultheria; species Gaultheria prostrata. The sequence continues at coordinate 56,173 of JAXBDA010000258.1, read as the reverse complement.
GTTCTGGTTTATGAGAGAACTAATATCTACCCCATTTCCTATATGATTTGTCTAACTGGGCAATAATAACTGCTATGCTGGTTTTCTAAGACGAGATCCAACAGTTATTCCGTTCATTCAAGATTGCTTATATGCTCTTTGACTGACTGAGTCTTTTTATTAGGGGTTATAGATTATGTACCCAGTTAAACAAAGATAGGAATCATAGGTTATAATTGAAGCCTTGCCATATTGGACAGTTTTAATTTTCTGAAACAGTGGACATAAACATGAGTATGATTTAAGTGGAATTTCGTTGCTTGTCTTGATATTTTAGACTTTTCGTGTATTTTGTTTAGTTTTGGTTATTTGTTCCTCGTGACCATTTTGTTTGTTTAACTGGGCAATAATTCTATTATGCTGCTTGGCTAGTAGGCTGAGATGAGATTCAACAGTCATTCCAAGTCAAAACAACATACTCTTTATTGATTGTTTCATTTCACTTCCGTTCATTTTTCTGCTGTTTTCTCAACCAGGACTGCTTATAGACTATTTGACTCACTGGTTCTTTTTCTTTTGCTGAATCTCTATGTGAATTTTGTAACAGCTATGGAGGCTCCTTCGGGAAAGGACAGTAGTGAGCTATTTGTTTGGCCGTGGATGGGGATAGTAGCAAACATCCCGGTTCATGAAGAGAATGGTCGCTGCATAGGCAAAAGTGGCTCACGTCTTAGGAACCAATTCGCAGCACATGGTTTCAATCCAGTGAGGGTTAATCCCTTATGGAACTTCAAGGGTCACTCCGGATATGCAATCGTAGAGTTCAAGAAAGATTGGCCTGGATTTCATAATGCAATCATGTTCGAGAAGGCATTTGAATCAAACAGAAAGGGCAGGAGGGAGTACTATGAAATGAAGGAAGTTGGAGATGAGCTATATGGATGGGTTGCACGCGATGAAGACTTCCACTCCAACAGTATAGTCGGTGATAATCTCCGAAAGATCGGAGATTTGAAAAGTATTTCAGATATTGAAGAAGAGAATAAGCGGAAGAATACGAAGCTTCTGACAAGTCTCACAAATGTGATTGAGGATAAAAATACGAGGCTGAAGGAGATGGAGTGTAAATACAACAAAACTTTAATGTCACTGAGCGAAGTGATGTGTCAGAAAGATAATATGCACAAAGCTTACAATGAAGGTAATTTGCCTTAATTTGTACCGGTACAGTCCATTACTGTGGTGCTAGACCGCTAGTATGCATAATTAATTAGTTCTTCAATTATTGTTCCATAGGATTTTTTATTCATGCTGACAGTTGATGTTGTTTTTCTTCTTTTTTGTCCCCACTTTACCCTTAATAGATATAAAGAAGATGCAGCAAAATTCGCACAACCAACTTGAAAAGATTTTGAAGGACCATGAAGAGATGAATACGCAAATCGAATTGCGGAGCAAAGAGCTTGCGCAGCTTCAGAAAGAGTTGGAGAAACGGGAGGCCCATAATGAAAATGAGAGGAGGAAGCTCGACTCTGAGAAGAAAATGGTACTTAAATTTTCCTCCTTGTAAATGGTTCTCACTCTGGAATAGAATGGAAGAGTAGAACACCGATCCCTCCCACTTGATTAAAACTGAAAATAAACTTATTCCTAGGATCTGTTTGTGATATTGTGAAATGCTTGATATGTAACCAGTTGGAAATGACGCATATTAGCTATCAGTCAACATCAGCCCATGTATTCACTAGCAGTTCGGAATTAACTTTAACAAAATTCATGGGTTTTTTCTCAGAATGAGAGAGCTACCCTGGAGCAAAAGATAGCAGATGGAAAGCTTCTAAGGCTCGCAGAAGATCAAAAAGTAATATGCACTACTTTTTGTCTTAACTGAGTATCATTGATGTGATAATTATCTGCCTGAATTCTATGATTTTGATGATCCTACTATGACTTTTTCATGACAGAGAGAAAAAGAAAATCTTCATGCAAGAATTATAGAATTACAGAAGGAACTTGATGCCAGGCAAGCCATGGAGTTGGAGGTAGAGCGTAGGAGAGGGGCAATACAAGTTATTAGACACATGGGTGAGGATGATGATTTGGAACTGAAGAAGAGAAGGGATACACTTCAACAGGAATTAGCAGAAAAGGTACAAGACCTCGAAGATCTAGACTCCCTGAGTCAAGCTCTCATTATAAAGGAACGCAAAAGCAATGATGAGGTGCAACAAGCTCGCAAGGAGTTAATTAACGTGAGTAGTGTTCTTTTGGATGGTTCTTATGTAGACTGATCTGTGATAAGGTAAATGGAAACCCTCTGCGAAGTAATTTTGATGCTTAACTTTCTGGGTATTGATCATGCACTGTTAGTCTTATCACTTTTACATCAATAATAGAGATAAATTAAGGAATTTTACGTCAAAGTGATGAGCAATTGAGCATTGTCACTGGAGAATTCTATAAATGCAACATGAAAACAGGCAGGGATGACACTGATTTTTTGCATACCTGATATGAGGATATGCACCATTGTTAAATGCTTTATAAAGCTTCGAATTACTTGCATTCTCACTTAAATGTCCTGTATAAATCTTTTGGTTTGTACACATCACTCGTGGTGAAGTTGATAACAATTTGCCCAGTACTGTAGGTCTACATTGTTTGTGTACCTGCTAGGTTTGGTAAAAACTAAATAGCTACACCTGCTAAATGTCTCAGTTTTTGGTAACAAAGAAATAATTTGCCAGCGAAGGCAATGCATCGCATTTCCATATTGAAAAATAAAAATCTAAAAAAGCAGTTGAAAACAACTGATGATCCACATATAGAGCAGTTAATGTATTGTACTTGAGAACTTGCGCTGAATCAAATATGATATGAATAAGGTGGGTTCCAAATTTGTATTGCAGTTCATTACTGTATTGTCCTTCCCCCAAAATGCTTGTCGTTTTGGCATGACTAAAATATGACTATATTGTCATTTGATTGAAGATTCAATGAAGTACAGCCTCTGTTATTTCTTCGCACATATTTTAACAACCCAAGTCATTAGAAAGTAAATTGGTTGCTTTTGAGAGCAAGTTCTCGAAAATGGAAGGATTCAAGAAGTTGGACCATTGTGAGGCCATCTTCATAACCGTCCTGCCATCCTGTAGTATTGTTCTAATCCTCCTATCGCTTCACAGTTTGTTGAGATGATTTATGATATGGTTTCTTTACAGGGCAGTAATTCAATATCTCAGCGGTTATGATTCTTATGAATCTTCTTCTTCCAATAGATATGCTCTAGTCTCATGGCTAGCCCACATATACTGAAATAATGAATTTAAATAAGTATGGAAGACCTTTTATTATCTGGCTAACAGAAAGTTACAACCTTTTTAGTACCTCTAAACTTCCTATTATTGCTCGAATTATATATCTTGTTCTGATGATGTGGTGATTCATTAATGGATTGATAAGAAACATATTTTTCTCAACTTATAGGGCTTGACAAAGCAGTCTTCCCGGGCTAAAATTGGCATCAAGAGGATGGGCGACCTTGACAGTGAGCCATTCCTTACTGCAGCCAAGCAAAGGTATGGCAAAGAAGCTGATAGTAAAGCGATGGAGCTATGTTCATTATGGGATGCATACCTGAGGGATCCTAGCTGGCATCCCTTTAAGATCATCAGAGGAAGTGACAAGGAAGAGGTATGCATTTTCATTCAGCAGACCACTGTAGATTTTCTCTCTGTTTCAGCCATTTAGACAACATGTACTTCATTACAAACTAGAATGACATCATTGCTTGACAATATTATCCTAGTGTACAAGACTTGGAGGAAACTTTATATGGATTTCCTTAATCCCAACCAAAAAAATTTCCTTTCCAAAAAGCATTTTACGCAATTCTTTTGTTAATTTACTCTTGTTCAAGATACGAGGGAGCAAAAGTAATGTCCCGGGCTATGTGTTAGATGCTAAGAGTTGGATTTTATTTTTTCTGTGGGAAATATGCAAACTAGGAACATTTTGCATGTCTCTGCAAGTTTAAAATACTGAAGTGCAGTACTGTATTAGAAAGTAGTAAGCACCCCCTTCCATTCACCAGTTCTTTTGTATTGGACTTGGAGCATCATTTCTTGTTTTTCATACATTTTGTTTCTTCTCTTTTCCTTCCCTTTGACCTTGTCATTCACCTTAAGATCGTTTTTTGGAATGTGACTGCAGGAAATTATTGATGAAGATGATGAAAAGCTGAAAAATCTAAAGAAGGAGCTTGGTGATGAAGTATACTCAGCGGTGAAAATTGCCTTGATGGAGACCCATGAGTACAATCCCAGTGGTAGGTACGTAATACCAGAACTGTGGAATTACGAGGAAGGGAGGAAAGCAGCGCTAAGCGAAGGGGTAAAGTATGTAGTCAAGCAGTGGAGAGCGAAAAAGGCTAAGAGAACGTACTCCTAAAGGTTTGTTATGGACCTGAATTGTTTTGTACTGGCATCATCTAAGGCTGGCAAATTTTTAAATATAATTTCTATCCCTTGATAGGTTTGCGAAACTATGGACATATTTAATGCATTAGGAATTGCGATACTTAAAATTTATGAGCATGGTGGAGAAACTGGCATATCTTTGTGTGTTATTTACTTATTTTATATCATGCATATGCTCCTGATTATTGGCTTTTGTACAAACTCCCATTTTTAAAGTTCGTTTTTTCTTTTTCTTTTCAGGAAATCTAGCGATGTGTGATCAAACCGTGCACCGTTTTGAGCGCAGAGGTGCACGATGGCCTGAAGCTTCTAAGTTTTGCTTTTGTATGGTTCATAGAAGAATATTGGGGGTGGTTCATAGAGGAATATTGGGGGTCCAGTTAAAACTTTTTCCCTTCTACTTAAGTCTGTTAGATCATAGAACAGTTGGAAGCATCTCACAGCATTTTGAGTTTTTTTCTTTTTCAAAAGATATTTAGATGGTCATACAACATATTTTCATCGGACCGTTAAGGAGTTCGTTCACGTAGTGAACGAACGTAGGGCAATAACTCCACGTACAGTACCTCACTTCAGGAATATCATATGTGAACGTATAAGATCACTTCAATGCAACTACTTTCATGTATGGCACTTAAGATGCTTCCTCTCCTGCCCATATCAAATGTTGGTTTTACAGGTTATGGATGCAGTGTCCTTAGAGGTGCTCTTAAGGAATTTTGTCTTTGGATTATATTTGATAGTTTTCTGCTGTGATATTTAGCCTTTATCTTTCTAGATAAATGATGGTTTCAGAGAATGTTTGGTCAAATCTTCTATACCCCCAAAAAATGCATGTACCTCTTTGTTTCCGTGCATTTTCAGCTGCAGGATCGAACAAAGTTACAAGCACTTTGGGACTTTGGGTAAATCACACGCTCACGGGCGGGTGCATAGACGTACACAAAAACACATTGATGTGAAAGGAATTCCACCAAAAAAAATTTCCACAGCCGAATCCACAATGAATGGAAGATCGTTGAGCAAGGTATCCAAAGCTCTACTCTGTCTTTGCCTTTTTGTATAGGAAGAATCCAAAGAGCTTTTTCTTGAGACATGAGAAGAAAACATCTTCATTAATCCCATGTGAATAAAGCAACTACATTTTTTGTTTTGACGCCCACCCATGTGGAAATTTGGTCCAGACAAATGCACCCGATCTTCTTATTAAGCTGTGGCCTACTACTTGGACTTGCAGGTGGAATTTTGTGGTACCAGATGAAGAGGAAGATGAAAACTTGTACTATCACAATCTCATTTCATCAAATTCATTCCCTTAAAATAAGGGGAAGAATCTAAATTCGACTTGACATTAGTTTGTATAATTCTTTGTAGAGCGTGGGATAAGGATAACGAACCAATATGGTAAGCCGACATTCATCACTCATACGCAAACGACTAAACCCCATATCAACAACTTTTCCAAACCGAATGAAATTTTCCGATACGAACGAACGTGCATAGCTAAATAGCTTTCAATCCAAACAATAAATCATCTCCTCAAAGCCCAAAATACCCTTGACCATATCAGGATTCACTACAAATTGGCACATAGAAACATACACTGCTCAATATAAATCATCATCATATTTATATATATATAACTTATACACTAGTAGTAAATAAATTTAAAAGAGCTGCGGGCGACATGCTTTTTTTTTTCTGCAGCCGCCTCAGCTTTCTCCTTCCAACCAACCAACTCATTTCCTCTCTGAGTTACGAAGTCACAAACCTCACCCCCCAAAATAAAAATAAAAACAAGTCAAAAAAGTACTCACTCTTCTCATCTTTCTAACTTTCACTTCCCCCAATACCCATTACCAAGCTTACTACACATTACAGTCAAAAAGAAGGAAAACAAAAACAACCCCCCAAAAATAATTTGGCGGTAAAAAAGGGAAATAAATTAAGGCGGGAAACTTGAAACCCTCCCAAATCCCTTCTTGGTTTCTTTTTTGGCTTCTGAATTCAAACTCTGAAATTCTTGCCAGTGAAGGTTTGACCGAATTGCCAACTGGCCGGAACCATGTTCCAGGAGGTGGAGCTGCGGCGGTCGCTGGCGGTGACGCGGAAAGTGAGGGCCTGGCCGACCAGGACGGCGTTGGATTGCCAGTTCTGGCCCCAGTTCCGGCTCATGCTCATCCACCCAGTTCTGGTCCCCTTCACGCTCAACCTCACGATATCCCCTGCACCCGCGACGTTGCTGACCAGCACCAGGTTGAAGTAACGGTGACCGTTGATAGTGAACCTTATCCCTCCTTGTTTCCTGCATGGCACCCTGCGAAAATATGAAGCAAAAGTCGAGGTCAGTTTGGACCCCAAAAAAAATGTACAGTAAAACGCGTTTTTTGATAGCATGAAACGCGGTCCGTGAATTTGGGATAGGACGCCGTACGGATGTAGTTGAAGATTGTGGTCCCTACCATCATCTAGCCTAGGGTTTGCTCATTTATGTTAAACGATCCATAAAGAAAGATACCCAACATCCGCTCAATAAAGAGAAAAATATCCTGTTTTTCTGAAGCGCTTTCCCACAAATATTGGTGTGTAAACCACACACCAAATTGTCATGCAAAGGGTCTGGGGCGATGATGTTCCAAGAGCACTTAATAATTCTTTCAAAAATGGGTTCAGGGATGTGTATCAAGCAACACGTCACACATCCCTGAACCCATTTTTCTTTTTTTTGGTTTTCAAATTCTGGCCAATCAATTTGGGCTATTTTGTACAAAAATCTATTCAAACGAAATGATGTTTTTGGGTTTCAAGAGTTACTCCAAAGTTTATTAGACTCCCTATAAGTGATTTTCTAAAGCTAAACTGAGAAAATGAAGCTACTAGGTGGTGAATTTGCACCCTAAAAAACACAGCCTACTTGTTATAGTAAAATACAAAATTAAGAAGACCGATGATGTTACGTAAGCAGAATCAAGCACAAAGATTTGAATCGTCCAAGTGAAACCCCCTCATTATCTTCTAAAAATACATACACCAACACTAAACACTTGCGTCGGGTAGGTGGACCCTACAAAAATGCGGAAATGCTAAGTACCGAAAGTGTACCTCAAAAAATTAGTACTCCGAAAGCGAAATCAATAGTGGTTTAGATCAAGTGAATCTAAACTACTGATTTTACTTTCGTGATTCCTTTTCTAGGTACCTAGCATGCATTGATGACATAAATGTGAGCAAGTACGTGAAGTAGGTTCAGTTTTGTTACTCTACTTTGTGGCATTTGGGTGTTTTTTAGTAATAAGAAAGTCTTCTGTGAACAGATTTGTGTGCCTAAAACAGTCTAATGGCGGTAATTAGCCAACGGTAATGGCCTAAAACAGTCTAAAATGGCGAGAATTAGCTAAAAGACAGAGAACCAAGATTTGTAAAACAATGATAATAGTAGTAATGAGAAATGCTATGTACAAAAAAGCATACACCGAACCACCGAACTATACATAGAATGTGAGAAATCTGAAACTATGAAGTCGTGTTTTACGCAAATACTCCCTCCGTCCCAAATTCATAGTCCACTACGAAACTACGTGCAATTTTTAAACTAAAAAATAATGTATTTATCGAAATAATTTTTGAATTTTTTTGGCACCGTATAAAAGTTCTCAATGAGATCTATCAAACAAGATCCATAATGCATATTTTTTGAGGTTCACATTAAAAGATATAAGCAGTTAAAAATGGCACGCAGTCCCAAAATGGACTATTATTTTGGGACGGAGGGAGTACGTTTTTAAAAAATTACTCACATTCTGTGTATGATTTGGTAGATGGATATAGCATTTTTTTAGTAGTGATACCCTAAAAAAGATTTGTAAAGTAATGGGTAGTTCGGTCAATTCAAACAAATTGCAGAAACGCTCATGGATCTGACAAAAGCAATAAAATGAGTCCAACGAGAATCTGACCCACGACTGTCAGAGAGGCTGACCCACAACAAACCTAAAACAGAGAGAGACGGAACAGAGGTAATTAATTACCGGCGGTAAGAGACGGGGACGATTCCGGCACGATACTCGGCGATTTTGAGGAACATGGGCATGGCGAGGTCGAAGTGGGGCCTAGGGGGGTTGCACCACCCGCCATTGTCGTTGGGAAGGGCGTAGTTAGGAGGGCAGAAATTGGTCGCCGTAATTAAGATCGACGGGCTACCGGAGTGGCAAAACTTTGGGTCGCTGGCACACTTGATCTCGAAACACGCGCCGCAGCTCAGGCCGTTGTTAAAGAGGGCAGTGCTTAGCGCCGCCGTGTTCACGCCGTAGCCTTGGCTGTACAGGTTTCCGTACCCACACGCTCCACCTGTTTTACAACCAACAGAGTTACTCCACAAACAGATCTACTATAATTTCGCTCCACCGTACGTACGGGATTATGCAAATCTAACCAGTTTGGAGAAAGAAAAAAAATGCAGGCAATTAATTCCACTTTCACATTTTTGGGCAGGGTCCTTTTTATGGTCCGTTTGCTCCTTAAAGTGAACATTAATAACAGAGACTTGTACACATGAAGGTTTTTATGGTCCGTTTGCTCCTCAAGTTTTCCTTTTGCTAAAATCAACGTTGATTTCAGCAAATCTTCTACATATTTAATAAAATCGACGTTGATTTTAGCAAGTAAGGAAATTTAATAAAATCAAAATTGATTTTTAGCGTTGATTTTAGCAAATCTTCTCCTAATTTACTAAAATCTAACACTTTATTTTATTAAATGTTGATTTTAGCAAATATAATTACTAAACACTCCAGCAACTACATGACAAATAGAGCACATTCTCTCTCTCTCTCGGCAAATAAAATGAACTATATCTCTCAATGGGGTACAATGGAGAGCAAATTTGTTCATCCTCGCTAGTGTATACTTATTCTGTGGCTACATTCATTTTTCTTTCTTAGGAGCCCGTGCGAAAATTGAGTTCAATCTAATAGTTGAGGAGGTTACTCACCCATGGTGCCAGAGGCGTCGCTGCCGCCGTAGAATGTAGCATGAGCGCCTTGCCAGTCTCCGCCGGAGTACACACCTGGGATTCTAGCTTCAGCTAGTGACGACAGAGCGATAAGGGTTGTCAAAATGCAGGCCACACCCACAACAGCCATTTTTTTCTCCAACTAATAACAACCCACCCAGAAACAAACAATGACGTCTCTAGAGAGAGAGAATGTAGTGAGAGAAAGAGAGGGAGGGAGAGTGGGGATGGGGGGGAAACGAGGGAAGGAGGTAGACTACTTATGGACGAGCATCGAGGCTGCCACAGTGGCAATTTACGTAATTTTCGTAAAGACTATTCTACGCGCGTGTGTTGCACTGTCCAATGGCATTCCTTCTTGAGATGGGGATCTTGCGGGGTCCACTAGGAATCAACTCTTTTTCATCTTTTTCCTCCTTCCATACTAGTAACGGGTGTAGTGTCTTATTCTGTGAATTTTGTAGGTGGCGAAGGGCAACAAGGGAAACTAGTAATGGGGTGTTTGACAACTCTTTTTTTTTTTTTTTGTCATTTTCATTCTCACTTTTTTTAAATTTTAGGAAGACTTCATTCACAACTCATTCTCTAAAAATGGATATTAGGGAGGAGTAGTCAAAACTCAAGTGGGAAAACTTTTTGACTTCGTGTTTTTTATTTTTCTCAATTTTTGTTAATAAAAATATCTACAAAATATATTCTGCTCATATTTTCCAAAATATTACTCCTATTATAAAATACAATTTGCACATATATGTCAAATATTCTATCAATTCAATAATACATTCTGATTATTGTCTAAAAAACCAATAAAACAAAATGCATTATACAAAAAGTGGAAAAATCGAGAGTCAAAAATACCCTTAAACTCACCTTGAAATAAGGAAAAAGAGAAGCAATTTAATTTAGGCTTATCTACTCTTTTAGTCCCTACAAAATACACCAAGTTTTAATTTCGTCTTTGCAAAATATTTTGTGTCAATTTCGTCCTTATAGTTTCAGACGAATTTCAATTTTGCCCTTCCGTCAGATTAATGACGGAAAATGTTTATGTGGCAAACGGAAAATGCTTAAAATACCAAAAAATAAAGGAAAAATGCTTAAAATACCCCAAAAAAATGACGAAAATAATAAAAATTTAAAATACCTAAAAATATTCATTAGACAAAAAGTTTATGAAATTTATATGATGATTTTTTGGAGATTAATCATTCGTATCGACGAGAGGAATCAGAAAAGTTAAAATATGACCGAATTTAAAAAAAGTTCATATAAGACGACATCTTTTTTTTTTTGTAACGGCAATAAAATTTATTGAAGAAAATTTGACATTGGGTACATCAAGTTGGAGGGAGAAAAGAGAGGACTCAAACCAAGGTTGGAGAAATTAAAAAATCCCTTGGGCAAAAGTCGACACTTTATAACAAAAAAAAAACTATTTGGTATTCTTTCGTCTTTGAAAAATCTTTTTGTCTAATTCAGCCCATATTTCTCGACGAGAGGAATTACTATTCTTTTTTTTATATATATCAAGTGTCGTCTTATATGAATTTTTTTTAACTTCGACCCATATTTTTATATTTTCTGATTACTCTTGTCGATACGAATGATTAATCTCCAAAAAAAGTCATTAGAAAAATTTCATAAATTTTTTGTCTAATGACTTTTTTCAGGTATTTTTTTAAAAAAAAATTGCAATTTTTTATCTTTTTTTGGAGAATAAAATTTTTTTTCCGGTATTTTAAATATTTTCTGGTTTTTTAAACATTTTCTGTTTGCCACATAAGCATTTTCCGTCATTAATTTGACGGAAGGGCAAAATTGAATTTCGTTTGAAACTATAAGGACGAAATTGACACAAAATATTTTGTAAGGACGAAATTGAAACTTGATGTATTTTGTAGGGACTGAAATGATAGATAAACCTTTAATATACTGACAAAACTTTACAGCCGTAGATATGAAAGTTTTTATCTAAAAATCAAACTCATCGATCGAACTGGTCATTTTTCCACAAGTTCAATTGGCTTTTATAATAACCAATTGGGTCTAGCTCAGTTGGCCAGGGCTTGAGTCTAGCTCAGTTGGTCAGGGCTCTTGCATCTCACTAGGAGATCAGGAGTTCGAATCTCCCCGCCTGCGTGCATGGGCTTTTCTTTTCTTTGTTTCTTTCTCTGTTTCTACCCCGTAACGGGCTTATTTCTTGTATTGGTTAAGTTGTTGGGCTCGGTTGTCTCATGGACTCTCACAATTCATGTAGTGTCCCGGGTTCGTACTTTGTACTTCATGTGTGATGTAATTGATCTTTCTTCTATCGATTGACAAAAAAAAAAAAAAAAATTGGCTTTTATTATACTAGTGTCGGTTTAGTTCTTTTTTTGATATTTTTTTAAAAAATCAAACTTTTATTCGGTTTCAATTGTTTGAGAAGAATGCCCACCATGAGCTTGCCGGACCGATACAAAGGTGTGGAGATCGTTTGATGCACGTAGATTCTGTTTGATTTCCAAAGAATACTCATCATTTTGTAAATTTAAATGTCTTGGCCAATTTATGGATTTGTACTTATTAAAAGAATTGTGCAGAGTAAAAATTTAGGGTAAATTACGCTAACCTCCCTTGAGGTATCTGACAAATACAGTAATACACTGACCTCCCCTCTGGTTCTGAAAATTACAACTAGTTCCCTTGCTTTACAAACTAATATAAAAAAAAAGTGAAAAAACCCCTTGCTGTTAAAATTAGGCTAACGGCGTTAAGTAGAGAACAAAAAGACCATTATACCCTCCTCGTAAGTAGTTTAAATTGCAATTAACCTTCCGCACTTTAACTTAACACATTTTTTAGTATTAACACATGAAAAGTATAAAAGATAGATTTATTTTTTGAATGCTAAATAAAATATCCAATATAAAATTTTGATTTTAATTTATATATAATCAAATATTTACTTTTTGGCTTTCTCGTCTATTCAAACAAAAAAATAATAGAATTTGTCGAAAGATCCAAAAGTCATCTTTACCAAAATTAATTTAATTTTATGATTACTCCTTTTTGGAGAAAATAAATAAACTTTAAATGTTGTCCGAATGTTGGAAAATCATTTAAGATGGAGAAATCAAGATTCTTAGATTTTATTTTTAATTTTTGGATAGTTTGTTTTACCAAAAATTGGTCCAAATGTTGTTTTTTTTTTTTAAATTTTCTTATTAAGATAAATCAATATAGATAAAAAGGACCAATAACTACAAAAAGTTCACTAGGGAGAAGAAAATAACAAATTTATCCTTCTTATATTTACTGTATTTTTCTCCAAACTTGGTACAAATTTTAGTTCTTTTAAAAAATTTTAAGAATTTTTAGTTCAAAAGTAAATATTTTGACTATATATAAAAAATGCATTAGTTATTAAAAAAAATTCCAAAAAGTTAAAAGTTTTCTACTATTAGTTATTTTATTTTGCATTAGAAAAATAAATTTATCTTTTATGCCTTTCATATGTTCATACTACAAAACATATGTGTAGATTTATACTCCCTCCGTCCGGATTTGTTGGTCCACAAACATACTTTTTCAAGTCCGAAAATATTTTTCCATTTGCAAAAGTTAAAGGGTAAAAGTATGAAGAAAATACACAAAAAGTGATAGAAAAAAAGTAATGGAAAAAAAGTTGGAATCCCCAAAATGGACCAACAAATCCAGACGGAGGGAGTAGTATTTAATGTTAATTGCACTTTAAACTACTCATGACGAGGGTATAAGGGTCTTTTGGTTATCAATGTTAACGTCGTTAGCCTAATTTTAACGGTAAGGGGGTAAGTATATATTAGTTTGTAAAAAAAGGGAGATGGCTGTAATTTTTAGAACCCAAGGGGGGTCAATGTATTTGTTAGAAACCTCAGGGGAGGTTAGTGTAATTTGCCCAAAATTTATGTCCAAATTTTGGTGAAAGAAAGCCTGTGCTGCTGTCACCTACGACGTCATAAGTTTTACCAATGCGACATAAATACCCTCTTGAGGGTTGATGCCTCATGCTGTCCTTTCCGGTACATTGTTAAAAAGACGAGGTTAACCTTGGAATAAAGGGCTACCAGAAAAGTAAAAGGGTTTGTTGACGGAGAGCAGGGTCGCGTCAAAATCAATACCAGTGGCGCCGTAACGAGCGGCTGTGATTGGAGTGTTTTCCCACGTGGGGCCCGGTTGAGGATTTCGTGGGACGCCAGATGGATACAGTCTGAACCCCACTGGGGTTCACCGTAGCCCGTAGGGAAGGCCGCAGAGTATCGAGGCTTTGAGCCAACTACTAGAAGATATTAACGAATGGTAATACTCCAACACAGAACAGCGGTGGTAATAAGGATGGGCTGTAAATTCCTCCGTCCCAATTTGATATTCTATTACGAAACTATGTGTAATTTTCAAACTAAAAAATAATATATTTATTAAAATAATTTTTGAATTTTTTTTGCACCGTATTAAAGTTCTCAATGAGTTGTATTAAACAATATCCATAATGCATATTTTTTAGGTTCACATTAAAAGATATGAGTTGTTGAAAATCGCACGCAGTCCCAAAATTGACTATTATTTTGGGACGGAGGGAGGAAATAATCAAGGAATTTGAACTTGTCAAAGAGAAAAATCTATTGTGAATTATTTATACTTGGCACGGGCTTAACTTCAACCGGACCAGATAGAGAAATAGTTGGAATAAGCGTAAGCAGATCCGAACATCTGTGACCGGAAGAAATAAAAAACAAATACATAAGGAACCAAAAAGCATGACCATGAAGCATCCAACGCAGGATGGGTGAGGGTGGGGCGGGACCCATTTAAATCACCGTAATAATCGGCTCATTCCACACACTGCGCCAGGGCTTTAACTGTTAGTGGGCCAACCCGGGCCCACTCACATGCACGCACTTCTCGAGCCACACGGCGCTTACGGGTCTCTTCATTCGGGTCGTAATCACTGCTACCATTTTTACTTTTACCCCTCTGTACGTTTTCACCTCTCTCGCGCCAACTGTAATTTAAAATCAAAACTAAAATTTACAGTAATTTCGTTCTAACGAATTTTTTTGCCCACAATCAATTTATCTTTTGATTTCTTAAATATGGCCAGGAAAATAAGAATAATGTTGGTGCCATGACAATACCGTGTTTTTTAAATAACCAAGCATCCGGGCTATCTGGGTATTATGATCCATTGGGGATGTTGGGCTTCGGCCTTGGATTTTCTCGATTGGATTCTTGCCAATCGTCAGGCGGGTCTCGTGTCCCTTTAATCTTTGTACCTCTCCAAAGATTAATAAAATTATTATTTTTGCTTTTCAAAACCAAACCTCTATATAAATTGACCCCACAAGAATTTATAGCACGTAAGGTTTCAAATCTAAGATCTTAAAATGGAGTAAACACCTAAATTACCTAATGGCCCAAGCCCTGACCATTGAACCACCCCTCGGGTTATAAAAATTACTCCACTATACACTGGCGTAGTGTTAACTCAAACTTAGATGGTTTTAGACGTATAACATGTACTTCGATCTGAATCATCTATCGATCGACCTAGTTTGCAAAGCTTGGTGTTAGACATAACATGCGCCCAAAAATGGAAGACGTCACGAACATGAAACAAGTATTCTCCAGCACAATTAAGGTGGATGCAGATGTAGATAGATCATGCAAGATTAATGGATTCACCCACTTTCTACTGTTCTCGGTTTTGTTTCTTCTTTTGTGTATCGCTTGATTGTGGAATCTTCCTAACTTCAATTCATCAACTTCAAATGCCAAGAAATAGCGAATTTACTTTCTTCTTTAAAACCTTAGGAGCAAGCTCATCAACGAGTTGTTTAATTCTTTGTACGCCATATACTCTGGTTCGAATCCCGTTGCCATATGCAATTGGTTTGATATTAATCAGCTACTAATTTTAATAGCGAGCAATTATGTGAAAAAACTACAAATTCATTGATAATACGTCTGTGCATGTTGTAGTAATTAAGTAAGGACGGAATCACCTTTGTTCTTGGTGCTAATTTGTTTTATTCTGATACGGATTGATTTGTGGTTAGTTGTAAACCATGAATGCCTTCAGGGCTCGTTTTACTTTTTAATTTGAAAAATCAATGCAAAATATAATTTATGTTATTTTGTGTTTTGCAAATAAACTAATGGTAAACAAACAACTCTACCTTATTTTTTGTTTTGCTTTATTTTTTATCTTTTAATAAACAAATCACTTGCTTTGCCACAAAAAAAATTACGAAAATCTGAATTTTTTGATAAATTTTTTTTTTTTTAATGTATTCCTTTCATTTCCTTGTTTCTCCCACCTAACGAGCATGTCTTAGATGTCTATGCCCTCTAGATTCGCAAAAACATGCTACCTTGAGCCAAACTAATTTGTTATTTTTTCCTTGGGATTCAAACAGAGACCAATGCATTTGACTTAATTTATATTCACTTGTACGCCAAAACATTTACAAATATTACTCTATGGAGGAAAAAGAACGAATTGTTTATCAACTTGCTACTTTTTGTATATTTTTTTAGGAATTTTTAAACTTCCCTTCCAATATTCTTTTTTGTTTTTTTCTCTCATGGATTATGCTGTTTATTTTCTTATCAATGTGTTTGATTCTATCTACTACTACTCATTTGAGCCTTTTCTAGTAGAATCCCGAACCATATATTGTGCCTTGCCAACCGTCTACACCAACAAATATACCTAACTTGAAACGTTGTTGTACTTGGTCCTACACTCCTAAAAATTATGCAATAAAATGAACCGATCTGTACTTGACTGTAAAAACTTGTTTAAAAACCGCTATGTTTTGGCAAGTCACTCTGGAATGAATTTTAAAACTCAGCAATGTCGTCGATATGCTAGTTAATTGTAAATAACTAGGCATGGTTATTTAAATGAATAAATTAGGAAACATAAAAAACACTCCACTGCTCGAGCCTTCGAGGAAGTTTGACCACAGAGCATGCATGTGCCCAAACCCCAACAAGAGGAATACAAATAGTACTCTCTCCGTCCCAATTTGTTTGTCAATTATTTTATTTTATGCTACACCTTAAATTGCTTATATATTTTAATCTAAATTTTTTTTCACCGTTTTAAAAACTTTGTATAATAGAATTAATCGTGAATTATCAAACAAGATCCATATTGTATATATTTGAAGATCAATATTAAACGATATAAGGAATCGAAAACTGACACGATTATCAAAAATTGACAAACAAAATGGGACGGAGGGAGTAATACTATAAAAATAGCTAAGAGATAGGGAGTATCATGCATTACCGTACCCAATATTCGATTTTCCGTCGTTACCGTACCTTCATCAACGACTAAAGCTAAGTTTTAATACTAAAAACACTGTCAGATTGATTTCATATAAGGGGGGCTATATGCCCTGTAGACTATAGATTATTGATTGGAGAGAATAAACATATGGTCAATTACATTTTTTTTTTCCTTTCATTCTTTTTTATATTGACTGATTAATCACATGGTACAAGTAGTTGACATACTTGGACATTAATGTTGCGAGTTTTGGCTTGTTTTTTGTATGAGTTTTGGTTCATTTTTTGGTGAAAGGAATGTGTCTCAAACCATGTGGACAGTTTGACCTTAGTATTTCCCATTCAAACGGTTGTTGATATTAAGTGATCTCTGCATTTCCTGAATGTCTGAACAGGCTACTCTACAGACATAATCCTAACTCTCTGTATTTCCTGCCAGGACAATCGATGACCCAATTGAGTACTCTTTACATTTTTTTTTTAGGGTTTCTTTATGTAATGTGGGACATATACTAGTTTTGCGTAGACTTTTTAAGAGAGTTGGTGAGAGGCAAAATCCATGCCTCTTTGAAGCATTTGATCTCTTTGATTAGTAAAACCTTAATTTTGATCGTTCGCGGCCCGTGGAGCAACTTTACGTAACCTGTAATTGTAACTTGAACCACATAAAATATGCGTCCATCTTGTATGTTTGATTTGCCCTATGCTTGGTTTAATTTGATTTGTATTTACCAACACATAAACCACGTTAGTTTTGGTATTTGGTTGTCTCTTTTGCACGACAATTGCTGGGCAGTTACTCTAGATAGATTTATAGTAGTAAGAAATAAAGAATGAAATATTTTACCATAAAGCAATCCATATAATTTAAACTCGTAACTTCTCGTCACCATACTATCGATAGTACATCAACCGTGATTAATACAAAAATCATACCACAAAACTTAAGATTTTATTACATCTTCACTCGTATAAAACACTTTCACTTATTTTGATCTTTTTTTTTTCAAAACCTATAACACTGTTAAACTTTAACCACAACATCCGAATCTATTATGATCGAGCAACATTCAACGCTTTCTATTTTTCTAGGTATCTAAGAGTCATATACCCTAGTAAATTGCAACAACCAAATACATTACCTTTAGTCAACTAAAGACATGGAGTCGTTAGTGGCTTAGTGCGTTGCCTCTCCCTTCTTATTCTGACTTTGATTTTCTATGATTTGTTGAGGACTTTGAATACCATAACTGAAAACGTAGCAAAGTCTCTCGATCTAATCTACCTGTCTTTGACAAATATACGTACCCAATGCTATATTCTTTGCAAATTTAGGGGCTAAAATTAAAATTATTTCGGGGAAGGGGGTTTCCACCAATCCAGGCTTAATTTGTGGAAACAGAGCAGTTAATTAGCTAGGAGTTGGTGCGCTCCCAAATTCCCAATGGGTGTCGTGATGAGATTGAATGATTTCTTCTGCTGACCATTTTGTTTTTGGCCCCTTCTGATTGGCGGATAAGAGCTACTATCTATCCTTTAGAGTTTAGAATAAACAGGGGATAGTTGTTATGGGGTTTAAGAAAGTACTCCATTATAGTAGAAACAATCCGTCTATCCGTACGCACGCATTTTAGCCGTCTATTTCAATAAATTAATGGTTGAGATCTTTATTACTCTTTGATCGGTCAAAGAGCTTTTTTACAAATCATAGAGTAAATAAAATTCGGACGGTTGGAAATGTTTTTGGACGGTAGAGATGTACCGTCCGTGCATCATAAGAGAGTACCCCAAAGTGTCTTACCCAGCTAACTAAGGAAAACTCAAAAAATGATCTCTAGTGAACAAAAATTGACTCCCTAAAATTCTAGGTGGCACCCCTCACTCCCTAAACTGCCCCCAGTCACTCCTTAAATTTGGGAAAAGACCTAAGGAAAGAGAATGGATGGAGAGGGGAAATTTTGTGAGACCAAGGGGGGAGAGAGAGAGAGAGAGAGAGAGAGAGAGAGAGAATGAAAATATATAGGTAGCCCATTAAAATGCATTCCTCCTTAGCTAGGTAACTAAGTTCTTAGAACATAAAATAGGGTTCCACATGTGCTTAGGTGTACATTTTAACAAATATTCCCTCCGTCTCTTTTTAAGTGTGTTACCTTGTAATTCCAACTTATTTTCTCTCACATCAACTCTTACAACTTTTACATCTACTTTCCACTACTTACCCTTATCAATATAATAATACCCACTAACTTTTCAAAAAGGAATCTACTTTTAAGGGCAAAATAGGAAATGTTCTCACTAACTTTTCAAAACACATACTTATTAAGGGACAGCCCAAAATGGAAATGTCTACACTTATTAAGGGACGGAGGGAGTATTTTTTAGGTAGTGTACTAGAAATGATTTTAATAAAGTGTACACATAAGCATAAGTGGGGTCCAAATTTCGCTCCTAAGAGTTTCTAAATTTAGAGACCATGTATGTACACAATGGACTACATGAGCAATCTCTATCTTATAAATATTTTTTTTAAAAGTGGGACCCAAAATAATTTTAATATATGGAAAATTCCTATAATTTTCCAAGGATGTTGCCGATTAAAAAAAAAAACAAAAACAAACAAACCAACCAACCAGCAACGTTTTTTTTTCTTTATTGAAAGGATAACTTCTTGTAGCAAATATATGCATGCCCTTCTTCAAACGATAAAAAAGTTTTTGTTCCTTGTCTAGTGGAACAATGGAAAATTGGATAAATGGTGCAACGGTTCAGCTTCATGTTTTTTGATCGGCAGCAACGGTTGTCTATGCAAACTTACACGCATCTTGACTAATTATTTTTCGGTTTAGTCAAAGGTAAACCATCCGCCCAAAACTAAGAGATTCACAAAAAATTCTTTTGCTATAGCTTGACCCCAAAAACCAAACCACGATTCAGTTCCAACCAACCGGACTAGCCCTTACGACTCTAGATAAGAGGGTTCAACCTAATGTGAAATTCCACATCTAACATATTTTATACACAAACAAGAGTACTAGAGTACTACTATTTTCTATAAACAATGTATGACAATAACAAGTAACTAACCCAAGATATGTACGTACTAACAATTCTCATGTACCATAAGCTCCCAAAGGTAAGATGTGATGTGAACGGTGTTAGACGAAATGAAGAAATCTAGCCAGGGAACCAAATTGCATGAATTTGTCTTATGTCACCTTTAAATTGGTCCAATTTGGATAAAATCACTGTCACGCTTATCGATAGACACATGGGAACATGGGATCGATGAAGTACTAGTAAAATAGTAAGTTATAGCCTAAAACTTGTTTCCGAGATAGCCTCTCAAGGGCTAGTAGCATGCCATGTTCCACGGATGAGAGTGAGTGAGAGAGGACCTAAGGCTGCTCTTCAGCCGCAAGGTTAGTCCAGTTGATCGATGAGTTTGCTCTGCACATAATTGACCAAAAGGATTCAATTCTTGGAGTCGGACCGAAAAAAAGTATTTTTTTGTGAATCCCTTAATCCCAGCATGGATGACTTGCATTTCATCGGATCGGATAAGAGATTAGTCGAGACACACATAAGCTGATCCGGACAGTCCTGACCGTAGAACCAAAAAAGAAAAAGGAAAAAAAGTAAGGCTGGTCTTAGCCATTTGGAGCAAGTTCATGTCCATGTGGATGGAGCAAAGAAAAGCGCATGGGCTTGGAGAAAATTGCCAAACGTAATTAACAAACTGAAAGTGCCAAACCGAGCAACTGTCCAACAACACCTTATCTAATGATATTTCCCTCCATGTGCTCTTCAATTCTCCAATCCAATATTCTAAGACAAACAATTGTAATTCACTTTGGAAATTCATCGCCTGATCTTGTTGAAAAAATTGTAAGGGCCAGGGCCCATGAGGTCACCTCACGCATCAACAAAATCCTTTGATCATCATTCATGTGGTTGACCAACTGATTTGGAATTTAGTATGAGAGATAAAAGGGTAAATAAACTTTTATCTTATACAAAAATATTAGAAATTCGAAGTTGGTACAATGTAGACTGACTTAAATGGATACTCCCTCCGTCAATGTTTGTTGGGGTTTTTTTATGGGAGTTTGTATCACTTTTTAATTGATTATATTTTTTAATACAAATTTTAAAAAATATGTAATATGAATCTTATTTGATAGATCTCAATTAGTTATATTATTCAACGTTTTCAAAATCATGCAAAACATTATAAATTGGAAGATATATATAAACGTTCGAAAAATGACACAAATTCCAAAAAAGGACCAACAACACAAACAAGTGGAGTATTTTTCGTAACATAAAACATTGTTATTCGTACGGGCTAGAGTGCATATGCGTACTTTCTGTACCAGTAATTTGCTGTATTTTAACCTTGTTATTATCAATATCTCATACGGGTAACTTATTTTTGGTTCAATATTAATTCATGATGTCTTAGTACTTCACCGCACCGGTTATCTACTTTTATAACGAGGTGAATCTCATGTGAATTGTAATTTCTAGTCGTCTTTCATCCGATCTTGACCAACAATAAGTTGGAGTAAAAATGTGTGGCATTAACGGGTGGGAGCAAGGAATTATTTCCTTGATCGAGTGCCATTTCAACATGAACACAGGCTTACATGATTATGAAGGTATAAATTAATGGTACAACAAATTGGCTCGAAGTACATAAATTTCTTTATTTACTTATTTGTAATTAGTACTTAAACAATAAATCAGTTTCATCTAAATTCACAGTCTCTTTTTATTTTAATGAACATTTAATAGTATCTATGCACAAAATAACAATTGAGCAATATTCAAAAGTTGATGCATGACATGAGAAGTTGAGTGTTGGATTCCACTCGTGATAGATAAAGTGATCATGGTACATGGGTATGGTCACAGACCAGACAGAAATCATGCCTTTGTTCACTTCTTTGGTTGCAAAATAGCTGCCTCATTGACCCATTTTGCAACAAAGTTTCCTACTTTGAAGTAAAAATAGTCAGGGACATTGACCTTCTCAGGCTTTCTTTCTTACTGAAGCAGAGGTTGTAAGATTTTGATTCCAAACCTAGTTTTCGATTACAAAAATACTAGGCACACGTGATTTCCGACCGATAGCTGAAGCATAAATCATGCCACCAATTTTTTATTCTTGAGTATTTTCACTTGAGAGAAACGGGTGGAATCAAAATTTTAGTTCGAGGGTGTTAAGTGGTCCTGTTTTTATACAAACTACCGTATATAAATCACGGCACCAATCTTTGCATAAATATCACCGATCAGAATTAAAAAAAAGGTTGATTTGCCTTTTTATTTGAAGAAGAATGTCATTTTGCACGTAGAATTTGTTGATAAGGGTACGACTTGTAATATATATTGGGACGTCGTAGGCATTCTCACACGTATAAATTGTATAACTTCCTCTTCCCTTAATTTCCAAAAGTAGGAGGCTCATGGCACCACCTGTGAACCAAGTTTGAAATTGAATTGTGCTAATTAAAAAGAATTTCCCTCCAAAAATCAGAACCAAAACACAATAATCGTAGTTTGAAAAATTAGTATGATTTTGTGTTGTTGATGAGTGTTTATTATGTAGTGAGGTTGGCATGCATAGCTAATCAAAGACATTTGCCGGTTCTTTTATCATTCCTGTAGTTGAATGTAGGGACCAATTTTACTGCATCAGAACATGCACGCATTCCCCCTCCTATATTCTAATACTCTAGAAATTTACGCTTTACTCTTTTTTACAGGATTATTGGTTTTCAACTTTACGCAATCCCCACAAAGAAAGCGGTTTGTTGGTGGGTTTGTTCTCCATACTACTGATTAAGGTTCGATTGTTGAGATTAGACAGGAAGAAAGTAATTTCTTGCGAATGCGAATCCCCTTGTCCTGACGTGGATAGTCTGTCTTTGACCGGACCGAGAAATGGACTAATTGAAGTGGACGTAAACTGGCTTAGACAACCCTGATCGTTGAACCAAAAGAAAAAAAAAAAAAAAAGCTGACTAAGTTTCTCAAGCAAGCAAAAATAGAATCATATCTTTGGACTACTTTCTCTCTCCTCCTTTGTCCTCACCACCATAACCATATCACACCTCAATATTGGCACTTTCCTTCTTTTCTTTTTCTCTTCGTTTGAAATATGTGAAAGAAAGGGAATGGTAGGGAAAAAATAATTACTTTCCTTCCTTCTATTGTTTGATGCATAAAGCAAAAGAAGAGAAAGCATAAAGAATTTAAATCTATGGATTTTCTCTACACTTTCCACCCCAATTTATTTATATTTATTTTTTGCTTTTCTTTCATCAAATTCTAAACAGAGTGTTATTGTTTTCAGGACGCAATTTCATTTGCAATCCAAATCTACGGTGGTTGTTTTTAGTTCCTATCTACAATTGATAATTCAAACAACTCAATTTTCAGTGGTTGTCTAGCAAATCATTAATGCAGAAAATTAAGTTAATCGAACATTCAAAGTAGCCTAGCTAATAGAATCTCGTTCTTTTTGGAAAAGTTTACTACCTGCATTACCGCAAATCGCATGGTGCAGTCCAGTGTTAAGAGTCTTAAGACCACGGAGAAGCTTTACCCTTATTTTCATATGCCAAAGTATTCGGACCCAAGAAGAGGCAAGGGGGGTTAATTGACACCGCTGGATTAAAATTGTCAATAGACGTGTACATATATTTCTGGATATTTTAGTAATTTTGCCCAAAACCCTACACTCGATTCACTAGATCTTATCCCAAGACACAAAATATGTAAACTCTTTGTAGATTCTTGATCCCACCGATAGAAAATCCTGCGTCCGCCATGTTAACTCAAGGGCTTCGGATGTATCATAATGTCCCAAAATCACTCCAAACATAAAGCTACTAAAAAATCAGTTGAGGACCAACTACCATACCAACCAACTTCACTCCCTCTATAAAAAAAAAAAAAAAAAGGGTCCAAAATCTTTCCCAGAAAAGTAAAATGATTGAAGGTTGGTTAAGAAGGCAGAGGGGTGAGTTTTCATTTTAGTGTTTTTCAATCTTGGGGAGGGTTGGTGTACTGAAATCAATTGATGGAAATAATTGAAGTCACCCCCACCACATGCATAGGAAGGCCACCCTCTGGTCCAAACCACCATTTTCTTTGGCTCAATGGCCCTCAGGGAAATTATGACTAACAATCGTTTCTTCGTGACTATACTAGGTGAGGTGACCATAGCAAAACATGACAATAAAATTGAGGTAAAGGGGAAGTATAATATTTTGGTTCGATTAGTAAAATGTAAAATTGAGGTAAAGGGGAAGTATGTATATAGATAAATGAGTGGGCATTTGTTCCCCCATAATTGAAACATAGGCTACTAGATTTTCTTTTTTCTTTGGCAAGGAAACATGTAGGGCACTAGATTTGATATAGAAAGTGTAGGATGTTAGTATGTTTAGATTATTACTATGAGAGTCAACCTCCTATTTAAAAAAGTCAAACCCTAGACCTCATGCTTCAAAGGAGCGCTTGTTGCGCTACACAACCATAGGGCCAAACCCGGGGTTGTTTTTTTTTATCGGCAAAAGTAACATTTTATTAGGGGTAAGGGTTCAAACCAAAAGTTGGAACATACAGCCATAAGGGACAAAGCCCTAAACACCCGAGGCCCTAAAAGCCCGGATAAAACAATTAAAGCCCAAAACATCTAAAGGTCAAACGAGCCCAGAATGTACAATAAAGCCCACCCCAAGAAAATCCAAAACCTAACCCTAATGCACTGCACAGTTACAACAAATATGTAGAAGTCAAAACTCACTGCTGGACCGTCACCACCAAAAACCACCAATCACCACACGCCAACCCCCCCGGAAGAACAACCCGTAGAAGCGAAACCCAAGCTGTCGCAAGCACTCAACCAAACCATTAGGTGATTACTGGAACCCCAACAGTGTTGACCGGTGGGAGGCTACGTCAGCCAAGCTCCAAAACCATCAGATCAATCACGCCGTTAGGCAAAAGAAACGGTTAACCCAAGAACTAGCCAGCCGGAAGACCAACTAGAGAAGAGAACTCTGCCGAGAAGGGAGCGAGGAACAAAAAACGGTGTGAAAGAGAAACAACACAAAGTAGACTAGGGAAGGGGGTCGGAAAAAAAGGGGAGGAGGGAGAACCCCCATAGTGTCATTGGCTTAAGGATTCTTTGATTTTGTCTTTATTCAATTTTTTTGGCGTTAGATAATTTTGCAAAAGAAACCCTCCGATCTACCCTTCAAGACTTTCCCCCCTGGTTTTTTTTTATCTATATACAATGTTTATGTGGCTGATATATGACAATTTAGAAAATAGCAGATATCAAGCGGGCAAGCTATGTCGGGCTGGGCTGAGCTAGGCTAGAATAGTGGATAGACAAAACTGGCCCATTCTATACTTGGTGAAATGTGGTTTTCTTTTAATAATCTCCATTCAAACTGATATATGAAAAGGAGGCCCAATGTACATTTACATAGCTCGCGGAGATCCAATTCTATCCAACAGAAGCCCAACCGTATGCAGTAATCCTACCCACTACCCAACAATTCAAATGGAGCTGACCCTGAGTTAAAGCTTGAGACGGGCCACCCAAGATTTCCAAATTTTAGGGGTTTGTCCTACTTTGATACTCCTTATAGTAGTCTAACACAGAAAGCATCATCTTTAATCTTCGTTTTATGACCCAACAAAGTCAAGGCCGGCCCAGCAAATGCTAGTGGATTTTACGAATTTATGGTTTATGAGATGTGGATAGTGATGTTATCAATAGTACCGCATCCCATTGTATTCCATATCTTATGTTTTTCAATATTTAGAATCCAGCCAACATTTAAATCTGATCACAGAATTTCTAAATAAAAGGCCAAATATGTGATCCATTTTAGTTTAATTGATGAGTTAATTTGAACAAACAGATAAATAAAAGAATGTAAAACAACTACAAGAAGTTTTTTTTTTTTTTTGGATCAGCATAAACGGTTGTATTTCATAATAAGCCATCCGGCACTTACAAAGATTAACCAACTAATACAATGAAAGGAAGATACAACCAGAGTCTACATTAGAAATAAAAAGGCAAGACTAATGACAAAATCCAAAACACGAGCCATATTAATGGCTCTCTTCTCACCGACTCAGAGGTGCGGGGCACGAGGAGTTTGCAATTAAGACAGAAATCTCCCTAAGGCTAGCAGAAATTCCCAACAAAGATTACAATGAATAATAGTGGAAAACCTCCTCCTGAAACTGGTTCGTAAAGGCTGAACGTCGGTCCAAACACAACACTGAGCACTCGAATAAGCAATCAATACCATGATGGAGAGCCGGAAAACACTCCGGACGAGACTCCGCTGGCACGAGAGCCTCTGGTCTCGGGGGAATCCACGAAACCACGGTGAGCACGAGCCAGAAACAGGGCAAACAAACACAAACCAAAACGAAACAACAGTAAAGAAATTTACTACCCACCACCAAGCCCACCGGATTTGCACAAACAAACCAGTACAAGACTAAACCGAACCCGGCCGGAGAAACAGAAACAGGCTGAAAAGCCAAAAAGCAGTAAGTAAAAACCCACCCCCTACCTCGCCTTTATTCTCCGTCGCCGACCACCATTCCAGATCTGCTTATGGAGAAAAAAGACAGACTAGAATCAGACCTCAATCCATCACGCCTCAGCAATCAGTTCGGAAATGGATACACCGGCGCCGGACATGGGAGAGAGGAAGAGGGGATGGGGAGGGACGAGGGGGGGAGAGGGAGAGGAGGAGGCGGCAGCCCCCTCCCCCCTAGAAAAAACCCTAGATCTGGACTAAGGGGTAGAGAGAGAAGCTCTCGAGGAAGGACAAAAGAGTTGGCTTCTCGATTTGTTTCTTTAACTACAAGAAGTTAGGCATCCCTATACTCATGTACATCATAACCTCATCTGAAACCAAGTAGGTTTGACCAGACCTAGGCCCACATAAAACCTCCGGTAAAACCATTTTCTCCCATGCTCAATCCTCGTGTGCTCGCCAATTTCAATTGTTTTGAATGTTTTAGAAAGAAAATTTCACGCTGGCGCTCGCTCCCGTTCATGCTCATGACACGCGATATGTGACTCAGGATTTGACAGTAGTGAAGCACAAGTACCGTAAACAAAACAGCAAAAGAATGCAAAACTGGGACAAAAGAGCAGTCAACCATTCCAAAACACCAATAGTTGTATTGAGATACATATGCAAGCCCAAGGCGGCCTAGTTAAGCCACAAGGCTTAATTTGGTTTATGAATTTACAATCAAACAATCTTTCCCTTCATTGACTTCTTGTACTAAAACTCTCTTAGCCTCTTAGGCTATGCTTCTACTAAAAATGCTAGGTATTTTTGATATTTTCGTACTCACATTTTAACTAGCAAAAATACAAAGAAAAAAGAAAATACTTGAAAATAATTGTATCCCTACTACTACTGGTGATAGCAGTCATCTCCGCTAAAAAAGACATATTTGGGGGGAATACTGGGGGTAATGACAAGTGGGTGTTCTTCAAACACGATCATCTAATTCTTCCGAACCGTTGTGATTAGTTGGGATGCGGGTTCAAATTTTATGGAGAAGAGTTTGATATCCATTGTGATTAGTTGGGATGGGGTTGAGGTGAAAATCGGTTCTTCTATAGAGAGAGAGAGAGAGAGAGAGAGAGAGAGAGAGAGAGGAACAGAAATATCATATGTGAAATTTGCTTTATTTTTGACACAATTTTTTTTTTCTTTTTGGAAATGGGAGAACTTCTGCAGGTAGAAATGCCATTTTATATGGACAATTACCATACGCTTTGTAGCCAAAAAAGAGAGAGGGGAGGAAATCATGTGCATATATAATGTGTTCATCTATTTAACAGCAACAGTTTCCGAAAACAACTAGGAGCATTTGAATGTTTCGAGTTGTTTTTGGGAAAAGTTCACCCAGAAACAATATGCCAAGAAATACTTTTTGTGTTTTGAAAATCGAAAACAAAAGGGAAATTGATCCTAAACGAACAGGAAATATATCATACTTTATTCTAGAAAATGAAAACTATATGAGAAGTTAAGAACAAATACAGATTTAAAATTTAAATGGCAATTTCGCCACAATACCTCACCAGCCCGCCCAACCCAGCTCCTTTTTTAGTGCTTGGAATATGTATTTAGGCTCATCGGGTTGGATCGGGTTGAATTTAACCCGTTTCTTAAATGGGTTGTGCTTAGGAATATCTCTTAAAATCAAGTCTGACCTGTTTAGTAATGGGTTGGGCTTGATAATATCTCTTATGTCACACCCCAAAATGGGAAATGACCGGCCGTGAACCACCAGACCAACTGATGGATCACGAAGCCTAAAAATAAAATACATAAAATAAAATATGAAATCAACAAAAAACCAAACGACCATTTTTTTATTCTTAAACAAAACAGAGCCAATATGTCTCAACAAAAGCATGTGGAACTACATCCCATGATCCAGATAACAAAATTATCCACCATCGACAGAAAGAATCCCATAATTATTTTTACCAAAAATATTTAACAATATGCGGAAGCGAATAAATAAAAATACTAAAACTAGGATGCAATATCCTATAGAGGTCGACACAAAGAATCCCTAAGATGCCACCAGAGTCCTCACCTATTGACTCGATCTTTCTGAAAATGATGTTGGAATAAATCCGTCAATTGACGAGCTCAGTGAATGGCAAACATGTATATTAAATAAAGTTTCAAAGCAGAGATAAAAATAGTTTACCATCCAAACATAATTTGCCATACAAGGTGTACAACAAGGTGTACAACAAAACAACAAATTATACTAATAAATCTTTCTACCAATAACAAGTCTTAACGGTGATCACAATCCGATATCCAACAACAATGGAGAACCACAACCAATACCAAATAGTACCAAGTGCCAATGAACAAATATCTCAGAAATTGGATCCAATATCGATACTTAGAGTCACCATGAGTAGACAGCCCGTAGAACTTTTCCCTAAGAACGATCCGGTTAAAATCAACCGTTGAGCATTAGGGTCACTGGCCAGAACACGGTCTCTTCCCTAATGGCCAGAGTCACCCGCACACAGAGGATTAATTTCCCTGGACTTCCAATAATAAATGTTCTCATCAATATCCACCAAGTTTTCACCAAAAAGTATTTTTTTATCGCATGCCAATTTAAAAGGATAAAATATAAACAATTCACGTTTTCAATAATCAAATGATACATTTTCCAAAAGAATAATTTCAAGGACACGAAAGTTTGAAAATACGTAACATGCTTAACCACTCACCTGGGCAACTCGAACACGTCAAAAAGAGAATAACCTGTATATAAAATAAAAATAAAACAAAGGGCATGACTAGCTAATTCGAACATAAACAGTGCAAGCTAAAATGCTATATGCTATAAAACCCAAAACCTACCCAAATGCCAATTTAGGACTAACCATTAGTATCCAAAATATTTTATTTGATTTGTATCCCGACAATCATAATCTGACTTCCAATTTCCAAGTCTCCCAAAACAATACAGTCCAAGCTTCCATTAAGAAACAAATGATGGACTTCTCCACAGATTGCCAAAGAGAGAGAGAGATATTGTACATGTTCAATCGGTGCAATAGCACACATGCACAGACCCGATTCGCAATCCCACATTCACCTATACTAAATGCCCATTTACTCAATTACCCAATTTCCTCTCTCTCTCTCTCTCTCTCTCTCTCTCCACACTAAAAAAATACCCATGACCACCCAATACATGAAACAAAAACTAGTGTCCAACCCAAATATATGATTATTTACTAGCGCCATGGATCGAAGGAAAAGAAATTGATGAAGAAAATTAATACCTCTGAGAACACCAAGAAAGTTCGACACTACCAAAACAAATACTCCTAGTATTTATAGATAAATAGCACTCCTATTAAAAAGGAATAAGTTAGTAAAGCATATCCTCTCATTATCTCTATAATTTGGCTGATATGAATAAAACCCCAAACAATCAATGTCACAATGAAGGAGAACGCGATCCATGGACCCTTCTGCAGGCGTGCAACAATTCGAAAAGAAAGAAACCCTCTCAATGGAAACATTAATAGCTTTATTTCTTACTAGAATCATACGAGATTCACGAGAGATTCGATTCACCTGTATAAACGCTTTCACACAACTTTAATGATTTCAAGCCTAAATTGGAGACTGAATATATATATATATATATATATATAATAATAGTTGTCAATCAAGTAGAAGAGTAAATCCGAGTGCGAGGGTACTATGTTTTACCTTCTCTTAGATTACCGCTTAATCAACCTTGGGGGGCTTGCGGGTGAGGGTGCTGAAACGAACGCACCCGAGCCCGTCCCTAGCGATTTCGTCGGGCAGTTCCATAATCTTGAGGACGCTTTTTCGGTGCTTGAATTGGACATAAGCAATGTCGTCATCGACCTCGCAGTAATCGATCTCGCCGTAAAAATCAAGGCCCTCGGACCGCAGGACCTTCAAACCGCCGTCGTTATGAGTGCAGAACAGGTGGTCAAAGCCGATGCCTTCAGACACGTAAACCTGGCGCTGGACGGGGTCCAAGTCGGTCTGCTTCTCAACGGTCTTGATGAAATCGGGGACCCTGTAGATGGCTTCCTTGACGAGGTCCATCAGGTAGTCCTCTCCGAAGGATTGTACGAGCTCCATCAGGGGCTCTTCCCCTTCATCCCCACACTCGATCGAAGGGAATGGTGGTGGTATCAGGTGCGCGTTTTCCGAAGCAAAAATCCTATTGTGGGGGTATGCGAGAGAACAGCACGCGCGAGAGAAAACAGTTCCCGATCTTCTTCTTGAGGCGAATATCTTTGGTGATGCGATCATGGACCGCCTTCCGAGCATCTTTTCGGAGCTTGAAGAGGAAGCGAACCGAGAAAGTTCTGAAGCCTCTCTTGGTGCCGAAGGCCTCGATCTCGCCAAACTCCTCGAATAACGATCTCAGGGCCTCGCCAGTGACGGACAAGTCGCTGGGCCTCACACAGACCAGGCGCTGGGCGGGATCCTCGTCAGCCTTCTGGCGAACCCTGGGGATGAAATATTCGCGGTCCTTGGAGATGGCCTCCATGACGAGGAAAACCAGGAAGTTCTTCCCGAAGCCTTCTACAAGGTCATCGACACTCTCCTTCTCCATGACATCTTGGGGTTGGGATCGAGGACGGTTACGCTTACTGCTGGCCGAGGGCGAAGTCTGTGGTGGTGGTGGTGGTGATGGTGGTTGTGGCGGTGGCGGATGAGCGCTTTCTGGGGGCCATGGCTGAAGAATTGAGAATGCGGAGGCTAGGGTTTTCTTTTCTTACAGTGGAGGTTTCATCCGTTTATATATATATACTTGGGAGAAGGACAGTGTGCGCGCGCGAGCCGAATGGGAGATAGATATTCGATATTCATGCATGCTGTGCCGCTCAATCTAACCCCTATTTCTTCTAGTCTTCCTGTGGCAACGGGGCGGGTTTTTAGCATACTCGACCCTGGCCCGAATTATTCCATGGATTCTATTCCGATCGACCCTGGCCCGAATACCCGACCCTGGCCCGAATTATTCCATGGATTCTATTCCGACCAAGTACTAATTTTTGAGTATCCCTGTTTCCCGCCCACTTGGTAAGAAATTTTAAAAAATTATTAATCTAAAAGCAAAATAAAAGTAATTACTTATAAATAAAATGATAGTTTAATGTAATGGTTAAAATATTAAGGTAGAATGAATTTTTTTTCAATAGAATGATAATAAAATTAGGATTAAAATATAATATTTTCAGTATAATGATTTATTAAATTAGGGGAAAAGTATAATTTTATATATAAATATATTACGGGGCGGATTTGGGGTGGGTAATATCAATCCGATCCCTGCCAAATTTTTCTAATTTCCTCCCTCCCCATCACGGTACCCGAAAATTTGATAAAAGACCCGTCCCGATAGGAACGGGGCGGAGCGGGCCATTTTGTCATCCCTAATTTATGGTGAGCAATAAATATGGAAAGTGAAGAATAAATTTCTCTCCACAAACTGTATGTTATACTTTGCAAAAGAGAACAAAATCAAATTTTTAGCATTTCTACAAAATGGGACCTGTGACAAATGATTAATTTATCGTCAGAAGTATCCGTCGCAATACTGTTGCAACTGTAAATATATTCCCGTCAAAAAAAGAAATAGAATCTTGAAGTTGGTTAAGTCTTTTTCGACGATAAATGTTTTTTTTTTTTTTTGGAAAAAGAGGGAAAATTGAATAGATAACCATAACAGTTTACACATGAAACAAAGGAAATTACATTAGTAGGAGTAACTACAATACAATAGAAACATGAAATAAATAAACACAACATCAAGCAATGAAGCATGATCGATGTTTCCGTCAACCACCATTCCAGTGTTGTGTCAGGAGGACGCACAAAAGAGGAGATGACATGTTGGGCTAGTAGGTCATGAGCTTGCTGCCGTACGTGTAGCCTTGGATTTGGTGTCTTCAAATTGTTTTACTCCATTTCTTTGGCACTGTTGTAGGTTTCATTGACGGGCAGTAGTTTTATTGAGATACATACATATGCAAGCAGAAGGCGGCCCAGTTAAGACACGAGGCTTAATTGGGTTTATGAATTACTACAAATGGTAACTTTGTAGACCAGGAAAATCACACAATCTTTCCCTGCAATGACTTTTTGTATTCTCTTAGGCTTAGTTTTCACTAAAAATTTGTATTTTTGGTATTCTCGTTCTCACATTCTAATTGACGAAAATACAAAAAAAAAAAAGAAAAAAAAAGAAAAAAGGAGAATATCTTCCCACTACTACTGGTGATGGCAGTCATTTCCGCTAAAAGAGACAAATTTGGGGGGAAATACGTTAGGGGCAAAGACAAATGGGTGCTCTTCAGACATGATCATCTAGTTTTTGGTAACCTTTCACCGCTATAGAATTATGTTGAGTCCACAACTAAGTATATAAATTTTATGTGATTATATATAATTACCCCACCACCAAATGATAGGATTACATGGGTGATTGCGTAAGCTCAATCTTTTGATGATTTTTCATGAGTAGTATGCCATCTCTTCAATCATGAGATCTCCTTTTCTAAAATGTGGTTCGTGTAATAACCCAAAGACACTACACCGTGTAGTGCTCAATCTGAACCGTTCAAAAATGTTTAATAATCTAAATTCCAAATGTTATCCTACATGTAAGATGCTTACCTCCTTTTTTTTCCCTTTCAATTTAGCACCAAAATCCGAAGCAAGGAAATACACCATAATCCAGCCAACGGACGTTTCTAAATGTGAGGCGGCCTTCCATCCCATTTAAATAGCACTCAGAAACAGAAAATACTAACAAATTACACAAATTTGTCTCCTAATTAAGAATCCAACGCATCTTCATTACGCTATTTTTAGAAGATTTTTCCCCTGATTGGTTCAATTTCAATCACCTATCTCTCTCTCTGCAACTCTTTTGTTGCTTCTCAAGCACAATTGATGAATTCTTGTAAATGATTTCTACCATCATAATCACCAGAGGAATTGGATGACCCAAAAGAGACTCTTCTATGCAAAAGCCCGAAGAGAGAAGATGGAGAGCTCAGCCATTTTACAAAGATGCCGCAATAATTTATGGTTGGTTGTATTTACCCTGTTTGTTTTTTGGTACTTATTGTTTTATGTTCTTGATTGGTCTTCTCTCAACCCAATAACCCAAAACCATGCAAATTCCATCCAATCTGAAAAATTCAACCTAGTTGGCATCACCAAAAACCCAAATGAAATCGATAGCCTGCCTCCGAATTTCAGTCCTGGAAATGAGGTTCAGAAAGAACACGAGACCGAGGATGAAACAGCGATTGGCGAAAAACCCACCAAAGCATTCGAAGAAATTGTTTCGAAGAATCAAGAAACGGGTAAGTCTTCCGAAAAGCCTCGATTATCGTGTTCGGGTCGGTACATTTACGTTCATGAAATTCCGAAGAAATTCAATGATGACTTGATTGATCATTGCCAATCACTTGACAATTGGACCAACATGTGCCAATATATGATGAACAATGGTCTCGGCCAGCAACTTCCTAGGGACAAAATTTTTGGAAACACGGGTTTTTTCGCAACGCACCAATTTTCGTTAGAAGTCATTTTCCACAACAGGATGAAGCAGTACGATTGCTTAACAAATGATTCGTCGAAGGCTTCTGCAATCTATGTACCATACTATGCGGGTCTCGATGTAGCCCGATATCTATGGGGGTCCAGTGCATCGGAAAGGGATTCGGGCTCTCTTGAAATCTACAAGTGGCTTAAGGAACAGCCCGAGTGGAAAATCATGTGGGGGAGAGACCATTTTCTTGTAGCGGGGAGAATCACGTGGGATTTTAGGAGAGGGGTTGATGAGGACTCTGCTTGGGGAAACAAGCTAATGTTGTTGCCAGAATCCAAAAATGTGACAATCTTGACAATCGAATCAAGCCCGTGGAACAGTAACGATTTCGCAATACCATATCCTACGTACTTTCATCCTTCAAACGATAGAGAGGCTTTCCAGTGGCAGAACAGGATGAGGAGATTAAAAAGACGGTACTTGTTTTCATTTGCGGGTGCACCACGACCCAACATTGAAGATTCGATCCGTAGTGAGATAATGGGACAGTGCCAGAAATCAAGAAGGAAGTGTAAACTTTTGGAATGCAGAAATTCGGGAAACAAGTGCTTAAAACCAGGCTATTTGATGAAACTGTTTCAGAGTTCTGTTTTCTGTCTACAGCCTCCTGGGGACTCGTTTACTCGCCGGTCCACCTTTGACTCCATTGTGGCCGGGTGCATTCCGGTCTTCTTCCACCCGGCCTCATTTTACGTGCAGTATTTGTGGCATTTGCCGAAGAATTATGAAAAGTACTCTGTTTTGATTCCAGAGGAGAGTGTGAAGGGCAATAACTTGAGTATCGAGGCGCAATTGGAAAAGATACCAAAAGCTAAGGTGGCAGCGATGAGAGAGGAGGTGGTAAAATTGATTCCGAAGGTGATTTACGCTGATCCGAGGTCGAGGTTGGAGATGCTTGAAGATGCGTTTGACTTGACAGTGAACGGTGTGGTGGAGAGAGTAGAGAAATTGAGGGGGGAAATCAGAGTGGGGAGGAATTCTAGCTCTGTGGGTGATGAAGAGTACAGTTGGAAGTACAGTTTTTTTGGGAGTTTAGGGAATGATGAATGGGATCATTACTTTGAGAGAAGAAGTAAGGACAAATATTGGGGGAGGTGAGATCAGGAAGGAGTAACCAGGACAGTTGGCCTAGCGGTTGTGTAGTAGTATTACTTAGTGTTGTGAGGTTGCGGGTTCAAATCCTATGGAGATGAGTTTGATATCCATTGTGATTGGTGGGATGGGGTAAAAATAGGTTCTTCTATCACATGACAAAAAAAAAAAAAAAAAAAGAGGGAAGAGAAACAAGAACAGAAATATAATATGTGAAATATATATTTTTGGCACACTAATTTTTTTTAAGATATCCTTGGAGTTCAACTTCTGCAGGTAGAAATGCCATTTTATCTGGTCTATTTCCATATGCTTTGTAGCCAAAAAAGAGGGGAGGAAATCATGTGCATATGCAGTGTGTTCATCTATATTTAACAGCAATAGTTTCCGAAAACAACTAGGAGTATTTGAATGTTTCGAGTTGTTTTTAGGAAAAGTTTACCCAGGAACATTATGCCAACAAGTATTTTGGGTTTTGAAAACTGAAAACGAAAGGGAAATTGATACTAAACAGACAGGAAATATAGTAGTAGTACTTTATTCTAGAAAAATGAAAACTATATGAGAAGTTGAGAACAAATACATATTTAAATTTTAATGCCAATTTCGCCAGCCACAATACCTCACCTTGGGGTTAGGGGTGCACACCGGCCTGCTAACCCGTTCAATCCAGCCCATTTTTAGGGCTTGGGATATGTATTTAGGCTCATCGGGTTGGGTCTAGTTGAGTTTTTAAGCCCGTTTAGTAAATGGATTGTGCTTGGGAATATATCTTAAAATCAAGCTTGCCCTTGTTTGGTGGCACTGCTGTTTTCTTTTTTTGTTTTCAGAATTTTCAAAAGTTAAGAAAAGAATTTTGTTTGGTGTACCACTTTCATTTTCAAATTCTACTTCTTACTTCCACTATTTATAAAATTTGTGAAAGTTGAAAATCTCAACTTTCACTTTTCTGTTTTTGTTTTCCCACTTCCACCCACCACCCACCACCTCCAGCCACCATCACTGCCGATCGCCACCTCTGACCGCCGGCCACCTTCACCGGCGACATCACCGGTTATCCTCCGACCACCTCCAATTCTACGAGTCGTAAGTCCGTTCTCTCCCTCTCTCGTTACTCTGGTGTTGATTACGCCGCCGTCGAAGAGCTCGTCGTCGGAGAGATTGGAGAGGGAGGTTCGGTCCAATTGGCCGCTGAAGAGTTTGCTGTCTCCATTACAATCCCAACAGAAAGAGGCACCTCCTCATTCGACCCATCATTTCCAATTCCCTTGGCTTTGGCAAAAGCCATCTTGATTCTGTAGGTTTTGCTGGGTTCTGCTTCAGAAGAGTTTTCTGGTGGATTTGATGAATTGGGTGGTGATGGTTTTGGGTTGGAAGAAGAAGATGAGGAGGCTTTGAGGGGCTTGAATTGGGTGGTGATAATTCTGTTTTTACTTCTTCTTTTCTGAAAATAATTTCACACAAACATATTTTTTGTTTTCACTTCCTTTTACGAAAAACAGAAATTAGAAAACAGAAAACAAGAAGTGTTACCAAACATAGCCTTAGTAATGGGCTGGGCTTGATAATATCTCTTAAAAGTTTAAACCAAGCCGGGTCTGGCCTGTCCTGTATAGAATAATGGCAATGATGTGCATTACATATTTATACATACCGGCAAAAATTAAGAAGGAAAAAGAGTTACTGAGCTATAATAGTTATATACACAGCACACTTTTTTTCAAAAGCATATGTATACCTTAATACCTATATTCCTTGGTCTTCATACAACTATAATAGTTATGTAAATTCTAATTTATAATAGTTGGATTGATTTATTTATTTATACTCAGATAATATACTTTTAGAAAAATAAATGGGTTAGTTGAACGGACTTGAAAAATGAAACTTTAAGTTTAAGAGGGCTGTGTTAATATTAAATGAAGCACGATTATTAATGGGCCGGACTTGAATTTGCAGAAGTCTCGTTATGATCTAGTAGTACAAGCTCTGTCCTAACCGATGTATGTGCATCCCTACCTCAACTTCATATTCTCTTAAATTTTGGTACACAGATATACATTTTTTTTTTGGGGAACGGCATATACGAATGCATTAAAATCATGGAGTTCATTAAGGAAAGGGAAAGAAACTAGAAGAATCTAATGAGGTAAAAATGCTATACATTTTCTTCATACTATCTTCATTGTTCTTAACAGGTTTACACACACAAACTCATTCCACTTGATTACGTGATCACCAAGCATGGCTTGCATACAGTAGTGTGATTCTTACGGGGAAAAAATGCCCCATTTTCACAAATTATTTTCGTGAATTCTCATGATCGTAACAGGAGGACTCTTCAGAAATCCTTGGAAAAGCAGTATGTCTATGTCGTGCAATGCAAGTTTGGGTCTTCTATAAAATTGCAGCTTAATTGCAAAACAAATGATGGGAGTAAATTGAATCTTATGAATACGAGCAATGCAAATTTCTATTCATAATTGAGCACAACAACGGAATGGTATTAGTATACTATTTCCATGGGAAAACAATGAATTCATTGCCATACGATGTGTCACCTTACTGGTAACAAAAGGGGTCAGAGCGAGGCCTCAGGCAAAAACATGAAGCAAAACCCGAGTCGATGAGGCCTCAGTTAGGAAAAAACAATCAAGCTACTTCAGCTCTGTTCTACCCCTACCGAGTAAATGCAACTTAAGCAGCATGACTACTGGGATCTGAAACTTATTGTAGCCGTAAAATGCAGAATCAGATTACTGCACAATCACCAAATGAAAATGAATCATTTGACCACGCACCTTGCAGAACTTCAACATTGTTGTTGTCAGGACAGCAAGGTAAAACCTTATACATGCTGAGCCCCAATAATTCAACTCTCAGTCCACTTGGGAGGCGAGAGGAGTGATAAGTCCTGATCCCAGCAATCAGAAATGAGCCAAGCTGTATATGAGAATCCATGCAAGCTGAAGAAACAGAACAGAATAGTTAGCAAGTCAGGAAATTAACTTCTAAAGAGAAAGAAGATGAACAAAGAGATTCTGTCAAGTACCAAAAAGAGCATTATAGAAACAAAAAGCCCTTCTTGGAGGAGAGCTCCATGACCACCAAATTCTTCTTCATCGATCTTTAGTATCATCGTGTAATAAACATATATAATCCCAGAGGATACCACCAGGAACCTGAAACACAAAGTTTGAAATACAAGTTGATCACAGGTGTATCCCCATATCACTATAAAATGGATAAATAACTATCACTCCCCACAAATCATATGGTTTAGACACGATTTCATCCAAAATCACGAGTTAGATATAACAGCATCTTGCCTCCCCATAAATGAGATCAAGAGAACTTGACAAGCAAGTAAAAACAATTGCAATGAGAATACACATGTTTTGGATGGCTACACAGTTGCTATTCCAATGATACCTAGCGAATTCCAAATTTGGTCAAATGGGAGAAACTGTAAGCATCTGCTCCTCTGGACAGAGGACAACCATATAACATCAGCAATGACAGTAAGGAAAATGTCCAACGAACATGAACCAGTATACTCAACACCTTGCAGCTTAATTAGTCAAGACAAAGTGCAATAATGTGAAATATCTCATAAGACAATCATTTAAACTAGAATTTTATAACTTTGCTTTTGTGGTAGCATTCTAATGTAGATCCATGTGTTTGGTACTTTGGTTAAGTTATACGCAATTACATAGTAATACATTTTTTTCTAATCCTTCCTCAATAGCACATCAAATTGAACCGTGGCGGTGAGAATCAAATGACGAGAAGTTTAGGCAGCAAGAGTCCCAATTCTAACCCTTACTCCTTACCCAGGAAAGGATGGACATGATTCCCTTAGCCCTCTACAGGTCCAGATTCTCCAGAATCTCTACAACCTTCCCACATCTTTGCACAGCAGAACATAATTTTTCCCATGCATAAGGAGGGCCAACCAACCACGCCCAAACATAAAACGAAGGTTGCAGCCAATTGCACATCTACCTTTTTTAAACATTGTAAACACAATGTACCCAACAACACCCAAACATAAAATGCAAATTGCAGCCAATTGCATATCTACCTTTTTATACATTCTAAACATAAAAAGCAGGTTGCAGCCAATTAAATGTCCTTCCACATTTTTGCTAATGGAAATACCATTGACAAATATCAAAGAATCATTAGAATTATATCCATACAACCTGAAGAATGGACAGTAGAGATAACATGAATTATTTATAGCAAAACAGAAATGCACTCTCCTCTTTATACAAGAGCTGGAAACATTAGGGATACAAGTATCACTTACACAACAATCCATATGCCACCAACTAATGGTATGGAACCCCAAAGCAACCCACATACAAGGGCCACCACTTGTCGAATCCAATGCAATACATCTCCTAATTGATCCTGCAATAGTAATGTGTTAAGATATACGTCCAATAGGCAATAGCATATGAAATAAAATCTTTCTAGTAAATGTTAAGGCAAGCAAAATTTGTTTCCATTGGAATACAATGGCTACAAAATTTATGTACGCATATTGTGCCACACATTTCTAAATTTCTTAACCATAAAACCTGTGCTCATCAACTGTACAATTCCACCTGCTAAGTTAGGGTGAAACATACGTAGGACCATATAGCTTTGGCAAT
Organism: Gaultheria prostrata; assembly: GCA_036023075.1. NCBI lineage: Eukaryota > Viridiplantae > Streptophyta > Magnoliopsida > Ericales > Ericaceae > Gaultheria > Gaultheria prostrata. Next base: position 16,394 of record JAXBDA010000258.1, on the reverse strand, counting down.
ATGTAACTCAGAATACATTTATGCTGAAGTATACGTGAATGCAATAGACCATTAACTTCTTCATTGACCATCCTATCCCGTCTCTCTCAACAATTCTACACCCAAGGACGATGAAGGACTCGAAATTGAGTTTGTCTTACATTCATTTCCCACTGTCTGCACTAATGTGTAATATCTCAAACTGTGCCAAGTTGTCCCCTCAAAACTCTGCGATCCTTTTAAAGCAGGTAAGAACATCGGAATTCAGTGCCCTAGGCAGGTAAGAACATTGGAATTTAGTGCCCTGCACAGTAGGCAAAACAGAAGTTGGGGACGTCTAAATAATTCTCGGCATCTTAGTATTCTCACAATGGTAATGTTGTTACTTTTTAGTATAAATCCTGCCCTCCAACCTCTGTAAATGCAATCTGCCTTCTGAAATCAATTCTCTGCTACATGTGTTTCTCGAGTATTAGTCGTACAGTGGAGAAGAAGGTGTCTGTTAGCCTACATGTTTTACATTTTGCACAATTCAAATCCGTAAGTGAACATAAGAGACCTGAAGTAACAAATATGAAAGCTTGAGCTCCAGCTGAATTAAAAAATGACACTTTGAAGCTTCCTACATTGCCATTTCCAAAGGCTCGCTTTTAGTGACCAAAATTGGATGGCCGTGTACCCAGTACCAATAAATTATCCTCCTACGTTTTATGTAAACTATAAGAATTACAAAGAAGCAGCAACCTAACCATGGCATCAGCTATGCTAAGCCCAAAGGTTAGAGTAGTGGTAAAGGCCTGAGAAGTTTGCTCCCTCCTAGCTATCAGGTTCGCAACCTCCGGTGTGCTAGCTCTTGTGGACCTGTACAATCTATACAGGACTTGCCCTTAATGGAAACCTCCCTAGTAGATGGTAGTATTGATCCCACAAGCTAGTCGGAGTGCACGTAAGCTGCCCAACACAGCTATAAAAAAATGGCGTCTGTTATGCTAATTTTGAGAGATTTCAAGGTATCACTATTAACAAAATTTCAGGAATAGATGAACTTCTAGGCATTATACAACATTATGGTTGGATCTTCAACTAAAACCTAAATTGAAACATTGGCACACCAATGCAACAGTTTTGTCCCAGAAATTTTTTCTTAAAAAAAACAGAAATCCGAACCTTGTCCCAAGACGCATCATGATCGATCAATTTGGCGAGCTTGAACGGAGACAAGTGATTGTTCTGATGTTGCTGCTGCTGCTGAAGATTGAACTTCACCGATTTTCTTTCCTTCATTCTAAATTATAATCGATCAACTTTAAACAATCTAACTAACTTTGATATCTGAACTTTAACTGAATTTTTCAAAAATAGAGAAACTGCTTCGGGGCAGGTTTATAGGAGTATGAAAATAAGGGAGGGTTTTGCAGTAGATCTGACAAGATTGGAGAGTGGAGATGACGAGGTGGAGGGGTGGGAGTGTTGAATTTTGATTCCGATTCTCTCTGTCGAATGCACATGATTCCAATCTTTATTAAAGAGAAAAATTTAAAACGACACTCGAACTTTTGACTCAATGTCACATTAACGTCAGAAAATTTTGGGTGCAAATTGGGTATGAGACGTGGTGCCCCTTCGGCGCATCCGAGCCGTCCAAAAATGCATCGGACGGCTCGGATTGAAACTCACTTTTTCTTTTCTTTTCTAATTTTTTTAAAATTTGGACGACACTTTCAATCCGGACCGTTCATTGTATTGTTGTGCGGCCCAAATGTGCCGAGAGGGTACCACGTGGTACCCTCCCCGTACCCAAAATTTTCTCCATTAACATCTGAACTTTACTTTATTTCAAATAGGCACCTGTGCTTTACAAACTCCCAAATTGAGGCACCTCGCCTCATATTCCATCCATTGTTTGACGGAAATGGATGATGTGGCATTTTTCTCCCATTAATTACCTTTTTGGCACAAAAGGGTAGCTCCAACACTTGTAGGGAATCAAAACCTCTCCTCTCTACCTCATGCCTCCTCCCCTATTCCCCCACCTCTCTCTCTCTCTCCCTCTCTCTCTCTCCCACCCCTCCTCCCCTCCTTCCCTTTCACAAACACCTCCCACACACCCTTCTTCACCACCACCCACCCCACCACCAGAAACTCATACCAAATCGCCGACATCCGCATGTAACTTCGACCATCTTATTTCAAATTAAAAACCCAGACACAAAACCTCCCAAAGTTCATCAAAATCAAGTACATCCTGAGCAAGGCATTTGGCTCCCACCTTCAAGAGTGGTAAGAAAGAGGATTTGCCCCAACTTCGGCTCCGTTTCCAAATCCATTTGGCTTCCACCTACAAAATCACAAATTGCCAGGAACCCATTTCTGTTGTTACGCCTATGGGGTTTAATCAGGAGCATTTTATGCTTTCAAGAGGATTGTGGTGCTTTTATAATGCTAGAGACTAGTGTTGAAAATCTGAACTGAAGAGCCTGAAGTCTCCGCCCAGTTTCACATTAAGCAAAACAAGGGTCAAGTGGATTTTATTCATAACAAAAGGGGAGTGGGGGGTGGTTCAAGCGGATTCTACTTTTAATTTGTCGATTGATTGGGTTTACCAGTCTCGCGGGTCTGTTTCAATTTCGAGTCTGACCACTGAAATTCGGTGGTGTTTTCAGAAAGGATTTTTTTGGGTGCAAGGCTCGATTTGAAGTTTGACAAAGCAAAAAGGGAGTCGGAAGCACTTGATGGAAGTTGGGCAGTGATGGAGGAGGCGGTAGAGGGGTGGGTGAAAGAGGAAATGGTGGTGAGAGAGAGGGAAGGGGGGAAGGAAGCAAGAGAGATGAGAGGGGTTTTGATTCTCTACAATATTTGGGGCTACCCTTGTGTGCCAAAGGGACACTAACATGAGAAAAATACTACATCATCAATTTCCATAACACAATGGACATAATGTGAGGCCAGGTGCCTCAATATGGGGGTTTGTAAAGCACACGTGCCTAATTGAAATAAAGTAAAGTTTAGATGTTTATGGGACATTGGATTCAAAGTTCAAGTGTCATTTTGAAAATTTTCCTTTTTTAAACCACATCTAATAAAAGGCAACAATGCTACCTACCAAAAAAAATATCCGAAAATAATATCGAAAATAAAATCAATGGTTCAGATTCACTTGGATAATTATCTGAAAATCTGAACCGTTAATTTCACTTTTGGATAATTTTTGAGACACATTTTCGGAGTACTTGTCATTTTTCGAATAAAAGGAGGCCGGCGATTTCGATAGTTCGCGATATTGAAATCGTCTGTAAGAAATTATCTGTACCACAAAAGTTTGACCAGCTTCCCAAATCAAACTCTATATTTTTAATTTGAACAACTAAAATCCTTTAGATCTTCCCAACTCGACCCTTCGCCCACCCTTCATTACATAATAGGTGAAATAAGCTCCACCATTGAATTCATGTTTTCAAAACTTAACATGAGAACCTAACGCTCCAGAACCTTCCAAATATAATTAACGGGGCTTTCGCTTGGATAGGGAGGTGATTACCCGACTATGGATAACCTCATGCAAGTTTTCTTTTCGCCACTTCTTTTGGGGTAATGTGCTTTCTTAATCTTGAGGTTTTGTTTTGGTATAAGAAAAAATAAGAACAAAAGTCTTAAAAAGGATGATTGCTCACTCGTGTTTAATTTCTCATTTTCAACCATATTCTGGTCTAGTGGGAGAGATTATGGATGCGATTTTTTGGAGTTAGGTTTTCTCTTACCAAACCAACATCCCGTTAAGTTCTTCAATGGAAAAAAACGGGTGAAACTTTAGGACTTTTTCTGTAATTTTTCTTTATTGATTGGAAAATTGGTAGAGTCACACAACCACATGCCTATCGGAGAATTTGAATAAAAAGAGCGCAAATACAAAAGAATTTGAATAAAGGGAAATGATTTTTACACTCCCATTTTATTTCCAAACACTCATTTTTTTGTCTTTATTCGCATTGAAATTACCAAATTACCCTTCCCTTATGAGTCGTTTTTCCCATATGAATGACAATTTGATAATTTCAAGTGAATAAAGACAAAAAAAATGAAGTATTTGGAGATAAAACGGGTAACGATCACAGGAAGACATTTTCTTCTTGCAAATTATCCTTGCCTCATGAGTCGTTTTTTTTCATATGAAGGCCAATTTGGTGATTTCAAGTAATTAAAGACAAAAAAAAATATTTAGAGATAAAAAAGAAAATATGAAAATCATTTTCCTTAAATAAAAAGAGCGCAATACGAAAGGCGAATATGGCATACTAGAGTACATATTTACTTGGATAAAAATGGGACAACTTTTAACCCAACTCACATACGGCTCCTTGTTCAATTCTTTCGAAATCAAATCATTGAATTTTTTCCTCGCGGTTGGATTTTTAGTTTCGACTTTAGATAGCGAGTGATGTGGTGTGACGAGATTCATGCCTTCTATTTCAAAAAAAGAAAACACACACTCCTATTTATTAGCCGTCCATGTCACGTCAATTCTCCGAGCGTGGTGGATTCGGTCGGACTTCTCGCTCCTATTTAAGGAAAGAGAGGAGAGAGAGGGACGCGATACGTCCGTCGTTTCCCAAGCAAACAGACAGAACCTCCAGCGAATTCGAACTCTGGTCATCGCTGTTCCTTTTGAAAACTTCTCCACAAAGTCCATTTCCATTTTTTAACGAAAAGTTTGATCCTTTCTCTTCCTTCGTCACTGAAAATCTCTCTCCTTTTAATATACTTCATCGGTTCGATTAGATCGATTGATCAACCCGTTGAGAAAGATCGGTTGTGGTGATTTGACTTTACAGGAGGAACGAACTAGCGTTGAAAGAGAGAGAGAGATGGGTAGTCCGAAGAAGAATCAAAGCAAGGGTTTGTTTGCAGCGATGACTTCTGGATTCTCTATGTTTGGGAATGCCATGCAGAGATCCGTCACCGGGTATGTTCTTTCTAACTCTTGCTATATGCTTAAAGGGATTGTGATCTGTTTATAATTCTTTCTATTTTCCCATTAGAGCTGGTTATTTTTGGTGAATTCCGATGGAGTCTTGTGCTGTATTCGAATCGTTTAATGTCTAGGCATGACTGAAGAAGTGTATTTGAGCAATTGGTTTAGTTGACTTTTGGAACGAGATTTTAGTGTCCGCAATGGTAAGCTGTGAATTGTGCGCGTTAGTTTGAGATTGCTGATTGGTTTGATCTGAGCTTCTTATATCTTGTTTATAATGTCAATTGAAGCTCCAAGACCAAGGGGATGGGAATTGGAGACCAAGTTGTAAACTTTTCTAGGATATGTATCTGCTTCTGGGATCTCCTCATAAACATTAATGTGCATAAGAAATTTTCGAGTTTTTAGAGAGACATTTCTGGAAGGAATGTTGCCCGACATGATTTTTCAGCAAGTGAAACATGAATCCCACTGCTACATAGCTTGATAAATGAACTGTCCTAGCTTCCAATTTCTCGTTGTTCGAGACTTGATCCATACTGTTCAACTCTTCCTTTCAATCCTTTTCATCTGATTTTTGACTTATACAAGGCTGGTACTTGTGGCTTTACTGTTGCACATTTGATGTCTATCTATATGTTTTGAAAATCTATAAGGAACATTTTGTTTTCATACTGTGGCTTATTAAGGGTGAGTTTGCCGTTAGATAAAATGAGGTTGAGGTGATAAAATGAAATTCATTTTATCAAATGAGGTGAGGAGGTGATTTTATCTCCAATGAATCTGGACAACCCCAATGAATCTGGACAACCCCTTGACTAGATTCATTGGAGATAAAATCATCTCCCCACCTCATTTGATAAAATGAGCCTCTTATCACATCAACCTCATTTTATCTGATGGCAAACTCACCCTAAGAAGTTAGTGTTGCGTATCAAGTATCTTGCCTCTTAATGAATGCCTATTTTACTCTGTGCCTTAAGATTGCTTGGTTATGAGGGGGTGGAAGTAATTAATCCAGAGGGGGGCAAAGATGATGCGGAAGAGGAAGCTGAGAGAGGAAGATGGAAGCAGGAGGTGAGTTGTTTATCTATTTTGTATTGTTGTTACTGCCGCTCTTGTCTCTGTACTTGATGTTGTTCTAATGAAATGATTCCACCTTTTTAACTTAGAGAGTCATATTTATAGTTCCAATTTTAGGTATATAAGAATGTTCTCCTTCTCCTCGCGAAACATAGAATCCAACAGATAATTGAATAAATTGTTTCTGTGTTGGGTAATTAGTTCATTGTATATCCCTTGTGTAGATAAGTAAGTGGTGGTATATAAATGGAATATATCATAGTCGGGCCTTTTCGTTCAATACCCTACTTAGCTTGGGCTTTTGAAATTTTGCCTTAGTCTGGCTAAATAGGCAAAGGGCTCCTTGTGCTCAGGAAGAAAAAAAAAAAAAAAAACTCGGTCTGCCCCTCTCTCTATCTTATGTGTGCGGGATTGTTGGATACCATGCTACTAAAAATCATCTTCTACAGTGCAATAGATTTATTTTTATTTTTTTGAATATTTCTTTTGCTGCTCAGCTTATAGATTACCCATGTTTATTTTACTGTTGTCTGAGGAGTAAATCATAACTTTTTTATGCATGCTTAAGTAATTGTTTCATTGCTTTCTTAAAGGACCGGGACAGTTATTGGAAGATGATGCAGAAATATATTGGATCTGATGTGACATCAATGGTGACACTTCCGGTCATTATATTTGAGCCAATGACAATGCTTCAGAAAATGGCAGAGGTTTGTGTTAATTTTATTGTGTAGTTTAATTTCCTATGTTGTTCACCTTTTATTGCTTCTGTTGTAGTGTAAATTGTGTTTTGGTGTGACAGTTAATGGAATACTCCTACCTTTTAGACCAAGCAGATGAATGTGAGGACCCATACATGCGGTTGGTGTATGCTTGTGAGTATAGTATTGCGTTGGATATCCAATAAGAGGGGGTGAATATTTGTAGACTGACTATCTTATGTCATGTTTTGATTGGATTTTATGTTTTATGCAGCATCATGGGCAATATCTGTCTATTATGCCTACCAACGCACCTGGAAGCCTTTTAACCCAATCCTGGGTGAAACTTATGAAATGGTCAATCATGGTAGCATGACATTCATTTCTGAGCAGGTGAGGATCTCCATCCGTTTGCTCTTGCATTCTGCATATGCACCTATGAACTCTTTTTGCTTCTTTAACTCTGAAGTCCATCAAGGTGTGCTTTTTTTTTTTTCTCAAGCAAGGGAAGCAAACAAGGAAGCACTGGCTATAAATCTTCTTAAAGAAAATAAAGTTCCACGTGTTCTTTAAAAACACATGTAGCTTATGCATTATTCTTGTTTTCTAAGTTCATTGTTTCTCAATTATATTGTTGCAGGTTTGTCATCATCCTCCAATGAGTGCTGGACATGCTGAAAATGAGCATTTTACTTATGATGTGACGTCAAAGTTAAAAACAAAATTCTTAGGAAACTCTCTTGATGTTTACCCTGTTGGGAGGTTAGTTTTGTGTATCCAGTCTCATATGTTTGGTCCAGTTCAACATTGTTAGTTTGACCCTCTGGACTATATTATTTTATCTGTTTCTACACTTGTTCTCTTAAAAGCTCAATTTATGCAAGAGGGCAATCTTTATTGGTTTCTAATGTTGGAGGGAAGTCCTATAAAGGTTTCATGTAGATGCCAAAAGAAAGAAAAGAGAAGATTGTATTTTTATGTGTTACATGTGTACCCTACACCAGCAGATTAGGAGAACCATTACGGGTCACTATTCTGTTCTGTCAAACCTGATCTAATACATGTGTTTTTCGGAGTTTGTTGTTGATCTTCCAGGGACTTGTTGCTGCAGTGGATGTTATACTTCTTGTGTTAATATATCGTCATATTTTTGGATATGTTGTTGATCTTCCAGCTGCAATGGATGTCATACTTTTTTTAATATCTCGTCATTTTTAGGGTGGAAGTATCTTGTCCATCAATGCAAAGATAGATCATACAAGCAGATTTATGAATGTATTTTTTTTCCATTTGCAGAACCCGTGTAACTTTAAAACGAGATGGTGTAGTCCTCGATTTGGTTCCCCCTCCCACGAAGGTCAACAATTTGATATTTGGACGAACTTGGGTGGACTCACCCGGTGAAATGGTGTTCTCAAATTTGACTACTGGAGATAAAGTTGTCCTTTACTTTCAACCTTGTGGTTGGTTTGGGTGTGTTAAAATTCTCTTTCTAATCATCTTCTCTCCGTACTTTCTCATTGCCTTTCAATTTTGATATTTTGCCTGTGCCCCCATGATTGTGTCGTAAGTGTTGATTCTAGGGGATTTTGGAATATGTCCGATCGTATGAATCCTTAAATGTTTTTTACTCTGATACCTGAACCCCCTAAATCGGATCTTTGATGCATCTTGTGATTGTTTGTCAACATTTTCTCTTGAACTGTGAAATATGTGACACAGACTCTTCTGTTTCCTGAATTACCCATGTCAACACGTCGTGACGCGGGTAAGGGTATGAGATCCAATCCCTCTGTTTTGAACCATAACCATCTTCCGATTGCTTCTTTCTTTCTTTTTTTTCTTATATGTTTTTGCATGCCAGTATGATATTATTGTTGCTAAATCCATGTCTATAGGATATGATCATATCTGATAGTTGTGTATGTTTTGTTTTCAAAAATATAATCTCGTAGTCTTTTCCACGTAGGAATACCGAATACCATCAGGCTCAGTATCCTAAAATATTGAGTATGATGTGTCCGACCCCAAATATGCACTGCATCCAAGCCCATGTAACATTGACTCTGAATTTTGTCTTTGTTTCTTAAATTTTATTTTTATGTCATGTTTACCTTTGGATTTTTGGATAGAGTACTATCAACTGAAGTCTCTGTGCAAATTTTCAATTTTGAAACTTGAAAGCAAAAGAACATTAAGGATATTTGTCACTTAATTTTTCTGTGTCATTCCATATGTTAATGTTTCTCCTGAGATTCTGTCGACTTCATTGTTGGGAAACTCCACGTGGGTAAATCACCATGTCTCTATCCCCGCAACTTTTTCCATTACGTCTGAATTTTGGCTAAGTTTTAGCCTGTTTGTTCTTTCCACTGGTTATGGGGTGAGTCTGTCTTGCTCATGCGCGCGCACACACACACACTCTAGAGAATCGTGTGCATGTAGATTTAAATATGCCCCAAGGATAGCTTGCATGCACCATAACTTAAGTTCATCTGCAACCTGCTACTGCTTTCTAATTGGGTGTGCTTCCGTCGTAGGGCTGGTCGATATGAAGTGGACGGCTATGTATATAATGCGGCTGAGGAACCTAAAGTATTGATGACTGGAAAATGGAATGAGTCAATGAGTTATCAACCATGTGACATGGAGGGGGAACCTCTTCCCGGCACTGATCTGAAAGAGGTTTATTTCATTAACCTTTTTATCCTGTCAGTTTTGTCTTTTGATTGAGTACCTCTTATAATAAGTCATCAAGATCAAAAAAAGAATAGAGCCCCTCTTATGCCAAGTCCCCTTGTCACGGAAAAGGGGAATCCTGGACTAGCATGGCATGATTACTTGGCTTACTTTGATGATCTTTATATCTTGCATTCCAATCTGCGCACGTAACGACACTCGGTTCTCGCTTATGAAGTTGTAAAGTAACCCTTCGTATCATTCATCTTGGACGATCCTTTAATAATCTTAGATAGTTTTTGCTAATGCGAATAGATCTTTTACGGCTGGTTATTTGAATGCTGTTATTGGTGTGCAATCTCAATCTCCTGGTCTCGGTATCTTGCATTTGTATCCTTGTTCTGAATACTCACTTTTGAACTATGTTACATGGATCCTTCATTTTGGCTAAAGCACCCGTGTCGATGTGTATGACAAGTGTATCCATTTTGGACACTCGGATCCTCTATTGTCATGATATTTACAGAAAAAGAATAAAAAATTTGCTAGAAAAGCGATATTTCTAGTCTCACATGGACATAAAATAGTAAAATCATATTTTTCTTACCCCCTTCTTGTTTAAATGCATTTTAAAATACATTTTACAATACATAATCTGAAAAAATTATGCAATATGTACTACAAAAGTGTACACTCCGTGTCCTGTACCTACACTCGATTAGGGGACACATATCCAGTATCCTAAGATTTAAGTTTAAGAAGGTCCGACGCTTGGACTCGCACCTGCACCCGATACTCGCATCCGAGCCCGTGCAACATAGCTTGTGAAGTTGTAAAGTAACACATCACGTCATTGTATTGCAAAATTCTTCAATAATCTCAGATTAAGTAACTCATTGCGTCATTGATATTGCTAAATTCTTTAAAAATCGCAGATTTGGTTTGGTAATGTTAACATATCTTTTAAGGCTGATTATATTGACTGTTGTGCTATCACCTTACAATTATAGCAGAGCCGTTAAGGTATGGAGAAGATTGACTAAAACTGACCTATCTGAGTCCAAGCCACATGATCAAGTTTTGCAATTCATGTACTTTCAACTCCAGGGTCAACATGTGCTATCTATTCAGCAGCAGTCTTCTCTCCTAAGAATGGAATAAAGAAATGAAAAAAATAAACAATTGACTCGACTTGTCCTTGGTTAAAACCGATTACAGTCGCAGAATTTTAGATTTTGTAGCAATCAACATCACTAGTTAGATGATTATTGGCTTCCATGAAGTTCTTGTTACCAGGTTAAATATTCAGATTACATGCTAACTATATTCATGTAGAATACTCCTCTGCCTTCTAAAATTATGTGCATTCTGTGAGCACGTAGAAAATGTGCCGTTTAATTGCCCAACTAGCTGGAGAGTTTTAGGTTTTAGCAAAGCAAATTAACATGATCTTTTGTAGGTTTGGCGACTTGCTGCTGTTCCAGAGAATGACAAGTTTCAGTACACACATTTTGCACATAAAATAAACAGCTTTGAAACTGCTCCTAAAAAGTTGTTGGCATCGGATTCCCGTCTACGTCCTGATAGATATGCACTTGAAACGGGTGATCTATCCAAATCTGGTGCTGAGAAAAGCAGGTCTGTCTGTCTCTCTTTTGTGTGTGTAGTGCGCATGCTCGCGTACCTGTGGGCAGTTGCATGCAGTCATGAGCTCATCTCATGCATACAATTCTCCTTTATTGTTGTATGAATACTATAAATGATTAATCAACTCCCTATATTCAAGTCAATGGAATAAAGGCACGTGATGTGATGCTAATTCATCTTATAACTTCACTTGTTATGTGGTCTCAGGCCTTGATTGGACACTAAACCTTTGGGCTATAAAGAGGTTAGCTGACCCTGTAGTGGTGTCGGTATCTCTTTAAGCCAAGTTGATGGCCACCTTATTGCTTTGTACTAATGGGTATAAGTGGTCACTCAGACTGTAGATTGAAATCACTGGGCTATTTTTATGCTCGACTTGTTAGCCTAAATTGTAGGATCATGGAACTTGCTTGTTAACCTAAATGGTAGGTTCATGGCACTTGCTGTTGTCCGTCTGTTTGCTACCATGCTTCAGTGAGAGTTTGTTGCCTTACAGGTCAACCTGTCTGGTCACCTGGGGTTATTTTGTATGATCAAATAACATCGGATTAACCACTTTTTCTCGATACTTGGTGGTCAGCCAGTCCTTGCTGGGTAGCCAAAAATGTGTCTGTGAAAGAAATTTGCCTATGGGCAAACCTAAAAAGATCAAGTTTGTTAATAGTTTTTTGTGTTTCTTTTTTTGTGTAGGTAAGCATGCAAAAATGACTAGGTTTGGCTAGATGGTTTATGCTGTGATCTTTTAAGTTTCCGATGCTATTCTCGGTTATAGTGATGGAATTTCTTCGTGACGTGATTTATTTTTGGCTGAAGCTTTTCCATTTCTACTGAGAAGTATAATAATCATGAAGTTATAATTGGAAATTAGAGGTGCATTGGCTTGATGATTCACTCTTTTACACGATATTACTGACTCGCTAAATCTTAGGGTACTCGAGCAAACCCCTTTCACCTTCTTAAAACAGAGAAGGGGAAGAATAATCGATTAAATTAAGTGCTCAGTTTTGTCTCTTTCTCTCTCCCCCTCTCTGCCCATCCAAATTCATCTATTTACTAAGTTTGCTTTCTGCTTTGTGATTCTTTTGTAGGCTGGAGGAGATGCAGAGAGCTGAAAAGAGGCAGCGAGAAACAAAAGGCCACGAGTTTAAACCAAGGTGGTTTGATCTAACAGATGAAATCAGGCCCACTCCTTGGGGGGACTTGGAAGTGTATCAGTACAATGGTAAATACACTGAACATCGGGCTGCTGTGGATAGCTCAGGAAGCACAGTTGATGATGATGTCACGTCAACGGAGTTCAATCCATGGCAATATGGTAATATTTCTTCCTCATAATGTGATCCTATTGGTCTCGGTTTGTTTTTGGCTTGTGGTGGTTATTTGGCAGAATTATCAGTGAGGAAGCTATGTATTGTTGTTGTTCGTTTGTAACTTCGTATGCGTCCATTGTGTTGTATCCATTTCATATCTTGTATCAGTTTGTATCTTAGCAAAGCCTATTCTTGAGAGAATCTCTCTTTCTTCATTACTTCTTTTGTTCTGCTTTTTCTGATGAATACTCTTGTGCAAATCATAAATGGGTTTGCAAGGATAGAGTTATTTGGGAATTGTAAGAACTAGAATATGTTTTGCCCGGTTCGTATTGTAGATTTTTGGTGAAGCTTTAAAGCATGGCTTTTGCTAGCTTATCTCAGAACCAAACACTTTACTTGGTTTAACAAAAAGCCTCTTAATGCTCTGAGAATAGCACACACTGTTTTACTGTACTGTTGCGAAGTTCTGGCTTGCCTACAATGGACCAACGAGACCTCGTAATTTCAAGGTCTGTTATGTACGCTTGATTCGGACTTGCGATTTCAGTCTGTTTCTGTACACTTGAATAGAAAAGCTAACAAGCTTCAAAAAAAAAGGTTACAACATGATTTATGAGGACGGTCGATTTCAAACGAGCTTTAATAAAGTCAATCTGAAGCAGTTTGAATTTTTTAGACATCATAAATTGAACAAGCCGAGAAGTAGAAGTTTGGTTTGAAAGCTTAAAAAAGTTTCAAAGAATGTTCAAGCTTGATTTGTTTATATAACAGAAGCGGTCTTTAACTTGAATGGGAATGGGAAAGAGTTTTGGGTTAAGGTTTGTTTGGTATTTGGTTCCGAAGTCTAAAGTTGATAGGCGTCACGATTGTCGGCCTCTCAACCGTTACTTTGACCTTAATCTATTGCCAATAAATAAACGGGTAAAGGGGAACGGAGATTATTCATTATTCTCCCTTTTACGTCAAGAAACCTCATTGTGAGACTTGCGTAAACTTGAAACTTCTTCAATGGTATCTCTGCTCTCAGCTCCCACAAGACAATTCTTAAGAAAATAATTTATTATTAATTCTTTAGTTCCGGCTTGGTTGGTCTACTTTTGACTAGACTGGAGAGAAAAGCTAGCCCGACACATCTCTTAACTGTCGAAACCGAAAGAAAGAAAAAAAAAAAACATGTTTGTGTATATTCTTACGCTAAAGTAAACATACCGGGGAAAAAGAAAAGGTCAACCCCATCATTCTATATGAGGTATAGTAATGTACTAGAACAGATAAGGGAAAAAAAAATATGGCAAAACACATTCATGTCGTGTGTTTTCTTTTAGAGAGAAGATGTTTAGACTGTGTGCTTAGTTTAGAACCGCACAGGACTCGTGCTTTTCAAATATGAGACATTATATTGTGAGTTGCTTGTGAATATTTTTTATTCGTGGTGACGTGATTTTATCATATTTATCTTGACAATGGATAGGTTAAATAGGCTGTAATCTTTTTTAGGACAATGATAAAACCTCAACTCTACCACTAGTAGACGAATGTGCATGTCATACGATCGAACAATTAACGTCGACCCTAAAGTTGTATATGTTGTGGATTCATAATCCAAGCGTTGAATTGACATTTTATTACAATACCATACATTTTTTTTTTTGGATACTCATCGAATATGATCACATGACTGTACCCGGCGACGTGAGTAACTACTCCCATGTCACAGGTGGTAAATTATAGGCTTATCTACCTAAATGGTCCTCATAAAATGGTCGCCGTTTCAATATCGTTCTTGTAAAATTTTCTGTGTCAATTTCATCCTTACAGTTTGAATCGAAGTTCAATGTGACCCTTCCGTCCAAACATGGACGGAAACCACAAACGGAAATCCTAGCCGGAGCTTTTTTGGACACGTTGGAAACCCATATAATCTTGGTACCTAAAATCACAAATTCACCCATACACAACCTGCCACCGAAAAAATATTTTGCCAAATTCACACATACAAAAATTAAAAAAAGAAGGCACAAAACAACCTAGTAAAGTGGCATTACAAGCCTACCATATCCTGCTGAAATTACAACCATTGAGATAAGAAGCCATATCCTGCTTCAATTATAAGCTAGACCATTGTCAAAATACCGTAGTCAAAATAACATTGTCAAGCAGCAGCAGCAACAAAAGAAGCCATTAGAAGTATTAAAGTTTTAGGCTTTACATTTGGGTACCAAGATTATATGGGTTTCCAACGTGTCCAAAAAAGTTCCAGGTAGGATTTCCGTCCATGTTTGGACGGAAGGGTAACATTGAATTTTGATTCAAATTGTAAGGATGAAATTGACACAGAAATTTTTTCAAGGACAATATTGAAACGGGAACCATTTTATGAGGACCATTTAGGTAGATAAGTCTAAATTATATAAGCTGATTACACATTTATTTCTGTGGGGTTTGACGAATTGTTTGAAAAAGAAAAATTGAAAACAGCTAGCTAGCAGCTCATCCTCCAGCTTCTTTGGGGGGAAAGAATTTGTACCTAAGTGGATTAAGACAAAAAAAATTGGACATGCAGTCTTTATCTGTGTCTCTACTTCTCAAAGTGGACCAGCCTATCTTAACCAAGGCAAAAAGTAACAATGATAGTCATGTGGGCTTAAGCTTTCAGTCATCAAAAGCCAGATAAGGATGGCTGGCTCTCCTTTGCCAATGATTTCTCTTTACTGCCCCTCTGCCCATTGGACAAATTATTCAGTGCTATAGGCATGGTCCTATATATATAGAGAGATCTCATCAGTGACGGACGCATGATTACGAATTTGATTTATCTTGCGGGGATTGTCTTTAATAATTTTACAAAAAAATTGGAAAGCGTACTAAAAATAGAAAGAAAATTGGGAGGAGTGCAAGGGCTAAACACCGCCTCGCATCCCCGGTCCGTCCTGGATCTCATTACAAATTGTGGTTGGGAGATTGAGGGAGGAGGCAAGCATAGGAGCACTGAATAATATCTCAGGTTCAATGACCACTATGGACTCTGGATTAAAGTATCAATTGAATATTGAAGAAGAATATCCACAAAGAGAGTAATTTGTCTTTACACAAGCAAGTAGCAGGTTAGATTCTTATTTTTGTTACTATTATAACACAAAACAAGTTTATTTTTTATAAAGATTTGTAGTAATAGCTAGGCTTTGGATATTATTCGGTTTTAGGACCGGATAATTATTTGTCTGTTCATTTTTAATAGTGCTTTCTCTCATAGGAGATTGGAATTTTCGAAATGAGGTCAAAGAGGAACCGTTTTCATGAATATGCACCAACACTATGTAATACTCCCTCCGTCCCTTTCATAGTGTGTACATTTCCATTTTGGGTTGTCCCTTAATAAGTGTGTGTTTTGAAAAGTTAGTGGGTACATTTCCTATTTTGCCCTTAAAAGTAGATTCGTTTTTAAAAAGTTAGTGAGGATTATTATATTGATAAGAGTAAGTAATGAAAAGTAGATGTAAAAATTACTATAAAAGTTGATATGAGAGAAAAATAGTTGGAATTCTCAGGTAACACACTTAAAAAAAGACGGAAGAAGTATCAAAAGTTCAGTATCAAGCCGCGCTTTGCTTTGCTATTTTAGCATGGCTAATATTTCCTTACAATTACTGGAACAGTTTGGCCAGGCATTTATCGAAGATGAAGTTAAATTAAGGAAATCAGATTTAGAATTAGATTTAGATTTAGTTGAAGTTAATATATATATGTATATGGATTAATTTCTGTTTTGAAGGAAAGCATCATCTTGGTCACGTGCATTAACCATGTGATCCTCTACCTTGAAGTTAGCTCAAAGTATTCTTTAAAAAAAAAATACTATTCTAAAGAAGGGTTAACTGCTGGACAGTGGAGATTGGGGCTAATATTTGCAGTTTAATGAAACAGTTTTCCGGAATTAGAGATGAATGAGAAGGAGAAAAATATTTGCAAAGACATGGGATGACAAATAGCTTTGGACTCAATTACCCTTCACTTAAATTTACT